>JAMPIV010005597.1:0-205000 GCA_024509875.1 Oreohelix idahoensis | reverse complement strand
TCTAAATTCTTGAATAAGTAATATCATAACTTGTTGTTTTAATCGCTTAGTATTTCCTTTTCAAATTATATGATAACATTGATTTGATTTTCTACTGTAATTAAAGTAAATCTGTACATTCTGTAAATCACAATCAGTCTGAGCTTGACTTAGTAGAGTGTATATTCTGTTCAGAAAAACATATTCTCCCTCCTTGTATTACTTGTTACTACTACGTCTTCTTTAAAAAAGATTGAGTAAGAAAGAGTTAGTCGTCGCCAGAAAAATACAAGAGTTGGTAGTCTGAAGGTGAGAGAATCACCGACACCAACCTGTGCCATTCTGTTAACTCTTTCACTCAACACTAGCTCACCACTGTGAACACAAGTGTCGAAAGGTCTATGTGCTTCAGACACATCTTCCTACCTAAATCTTTAAAAAATCTGCAACATCTAGTACCATTTATAGCTGGGTTGACTGTAGCACAATGCTACTGGGTTTTAAAAACATAAAAGTCATAAAAGTAAGTCATCATAAAAGTAAGTCATAAAAGTAGAGCACAGCTTGGAGCTGACCTCTTTACATTTGGATTTGAGGATTATGAAAAGGCCTTCGACATTTTAGACATAAAACCACTTAGGAAACTGATCAGGTATTAGTCTCCCGTATGTTCATTAATGTAATAAAGAGAACATCCCATGGTAAAAGACATAAAGGAAAACTCAAAACACATGTGGAGACAGGAAGATTAAGAATGAACTTGAACAGATGGCGTAACACAAGAAGGCTTGGTGTGAACTAACTGAAGGCCCGTCATCATCATCATCATCATCATCATCAATTTCCTTTGCACAGCTCCTCAAGAAGCGTGGGGAAGCACCACTGCAGTTAGTCCCCTTGCAGGAAACCTGCACCAAGCAGTCACATGATCTGGTAGCAGTGTTTTATTTGACATGATGAGGTTGCTAGCCTCATACACAACCTCATATTAGTCAACTTATTTGTCATGATGAGGTTTCCAGCCTCATACACAACCTCATATTAGTCAACTTATTTGTCATGATGAGGTTTCCAGCCTCATACACAACCTCATATTAGTCAACTTATTTGTCATGATGAGGTTTCCAGCCTCAAACACAACCTCATATTATTCAACTTATTTGACATGATGAGGTTTCCAGCCTCATACACAACCTCATATTAGTCAACTTATTTGACATGATGAGGTTTCCAGCCTCATACACAACCTCGTATTAGTCACCTTCTACGACATGCCAGACAGTGTAGTAGTCCTATTCTTTCTTTGTCTCCTCGGTGACCCCCGGAACTGTATGAGGCTGACTGAAGGCCTGGGACCGAAGACGCTGCAGAAGAGATGAATGCAGTCAGCGACTCATAGCTGACTGCTTGCGTCAGGGTCAGCGAACCAGAGCTAACCAAGACCCTACTCCACCTCCAAGTGGTGGTCCTGGAAACAGGCTGCATCACTGCAGTCTGGCCGAGAGAATAGGGATCGAAGAGGGAAGGCAAACCCAGTCCTAAAAAATCCCGTGTGGAAGTCGGATGTGTCGGGCCGAAAGGCGCAATTATCGCAGCTTCACTGTAAACGTCGAAGAAGGACTTCACAGAAGCAATGCTAAAAACTGCTTCCAGATATATTAGGAATCAATTACTGAAACTATAGCATACCATGTATGTACTAATCTTACAATGCCTTGTATAAAACAAACAAAATCTCGCCTGAGAATAACAGATATAAGACTAATTTTTATAAGTCACGTCATAAACCACATTTACGGAAAGTAATGTCCTTAACTACTGAGAAAGTCACCTGTCAGGTCACCAAGCAGTCCTTGTTCTGAAACCTCAAAGACAGAAGATATATAATAAACATACAAGGAAGAAAGGTGGAAACAGACAAAAGAAGAAACATATAGGGAAGAGAAGTGTAAGCAGACAAAAGAAGAAACATAAAGGGAAGAGAAGTGGAAACAGACATCAAAAGACACATTTGGAGAACAGAAGGGGAGACAGAAGAAACACATGGAGAAGTGTACACAGACATGAGAAGAAACACGTGGAGAAGTGTACACAGACATGAGAAGAAACACATGGAGAAGTGTACACAGACATGAGAAGAAACACGTGGAGAAGTGTACACAGACATGAGAAGAAACACATGGAGAAGTGTACACAGACATGAGAAGAAACACGTGGAGAAGTGTACACAGACATGAGAAGAAACACGTGGAGAAGTGTACACAGACATGAGAAGAAACACATGGAGAAGTGTACACAGACATGAGAAGAAACACGTGGAGAAGAGAAGTACAGACAGACAAGTGAAAGACAAGGAAGGCACAGGAAGAATGTGAGAACAGTAAGTCCTGAAGAGACCCAGCTTAATACCCTTGCTCCACTGGGAACAGAGATGTTAAGAAGAAAAAGAAAAGCAGTAAGGTGTAGCTATCAACAACTTATATTACTATAGCAACCAAGACAAGTAAAATTTTAACGCTCACTCCTGCATGCAAACAAATATATACACACACACAGTACTATTAGTGGCAGGATACGAACCCACCTTTGCTAGCATAGATCTGTGCCATCTCAGCAAATCTGATGTCATAACAGATACCCACTCCTATGGTACAGTAAGCTGTAGCAATGAGAATATCACAGACAATAAATCAACCATAAAGGTGATCAAACAAAGCCATGTCCCAATCATCATCATCATCATCACTTTCCTTTTGTGTTCCCTGTGAAGCAAGAGGTCACAACTGCAGCTAGCCCCCATGATGAGGTTGCCAGCACCATGCTCACCCTCACAGATTACTCACCCTCACAGATTACTCACCTTTTACGGTTATTCTATCTCCACTTTTTGCCAAAATTGACCTGAGGTCATATTTTGATATAAAATAGTTTACTCTATCATTCTACACAATATCTTACAGTTAACTCTTTAGATCCTCATGAAAATTGTCATTTTAATAAGAAATATCCTTCTTTTCAAATAGTAGCCCAGAAACTTTGAACGTGTTTTTCTCAAAACAAACTAAAGTGGAGATAGAATACTTACTTACTTACTTACTTACTTAGTCGTTCCCCTTCTACCGTGAGGTGTAGAGGTTTGGAAGAGAGAGCTCCAGAGTATCCTATCGGCTGTCTTCCTCCTGGCCTGGTTCCATTCTAGTCCTCGATCCTTCAAAGATTGTCTAATGTTGTCCTCCCAGCGGACTCTGGGTCGTCCTCGGGGTCTGGATCCTTGGCTCTTTGTTTCCCATGCTTGTCGTGGTATCCGATCTTCTCCCATTCTGCAGACATGGCCAAACCATCTTAATTGGGACTGTTCTACTTGGGTCTGCAGGGGGTAGGATTAAAGGCCTTGACGTATCGTCTGGTTGCGTACCATGTCTCTTCTTGTTACTTCAACCACCTTCCTCAGATACCTCATTTCTGAGGTTTGGATCTGGCTTTTATGGGTTGTAGTCATTGCCCATGACTCGCATCCGTATGTCAAGACTGGGACATAGGTGGAGCGGTATACAGCCATCTTCGTTTTCTTACCAACCTCTCTCTTGCTGAGGAATCCTCGATTTATGGCCTGAAAAAGTCTCCCAGCTGCTGCTTTTTGAGTGGCCAACTCTTCTTTGATGCCTCCCTTTCGGTCTATAATAGCTCCGAGGTATTTAAAGTGGTCGACCTGCTCCAGGACCTGTTCTCCCAGCTTAATCTGATGTTTTCTTTCTTCTCGTGATATCACCATGGATCTTGTTTTAGAGCTGCTTATGACCATCCCTCTCTTCTCCAGCTCTTCCTTCCAGACTTGCAGGTTGGATTGGAGATATGCCTCTGATTTAGCAATCAGGGCGACATCATCAGCAAATGCCAGCTCCGAAATATAGACCTGTCTCATCTTCCAGTACCCCACTGAATGCTTTCTTGTTCTCTCCTTACATGCCTTGATGACATCGTCCATAAGGAGTATGAAGAGGTAAGGTGATAGGATATCACCTTGTCTTACACCAGTGGTGGTCCTGAACTCTTCTGACTTATGGTTTGCTGTCCTCACATAATTTCTGCAAGACTTGTAGAAGCTCTGTATAGCATGAATCAGAGGTGCTGGAATATTCTTCCTTGCCAAACAGTCCCAAAGTTTGCTCCAGGGGACCCTGTCAAACGCCTTTTCCAGATCTATGAAACAAAGATGGATCTCACTCTTATACTCAAGGGCCTTTTCACTCAGCTGTCTGAGTGTGAAGATTAGGTCTTGAGTACTTCGGTTTGCTCAGAATCCGCACTGGACCTCATCCAATTGTGGCTCAGCTAGGCGTCAGAGTCTCTGCTCTAGGATTCTAGAGTAGATTTTACCAGGGACACTGAGAAGGGATATGCCTCTATGGTTTCCACACTGTCGATTGTCACCCTTTTTGAAAATTGGTGTTATGATGGCAATCTCCCAATCCTTTGGTATGGTCTTGTTGTACCACGCTGCCTGTAAAACCCTTAAGAGTAATAGGTCGCCTGATGCTCCCATGAACTTAACCATTTCTGGTGTTATACCATCATGCCCTGCTGCTTTGCCCATCTTGATTTTCTCCAGTGCTGCCTTCAGTTCTTCCATCTTTATGTCATCTTCACCATCATTGGTTTTCTCTTCTGTGCTAATGTTTATCATTTCTGATGCTTCTCCATGCTCACCATCCAGGAGCTCTGAGAAATATTCTTTCCATCTTTCCATTACTTCCTTCGGGGCAGTAAGCAATTTGCCTTGCTTGTCCTTTATAAATTTGAGAGGGCATTGTTTTTCCTTCCTCATGTTCTTTAGGGTCTTATAGAACAATTTCTGGTTTTCTTGCGCATCTTTTTCTAGCTTTTCTCCAAATTCTTCCCAGAACTTCTGTTTTGCTGCTAGCACCTTGTTCTTTGCTTCTGCTCTGAGTGTCAGATATTCTCTATATTTTTCCATTTGTCCTGTTGTGTTTTTTAGCTCCTAAGTATTGTTTCCATGCCATTTTCTTCTCTCTTATTTTCTCTTTGACTTCCTCTGTCCACCAAGGTGTCCTCTTTCTCTTGTTCCCAAGTCGGACTTCACCGCATGCTTCTGCAGCAGCTGTCTTTATGATATCCTTGAATTTAATCCAGAGGGTTTCCAAGTCATCAGGTCGTTCTTCTGAGTTGCTCACCGCTGCAGCAATAAGCCCCTGATATCTGGTCTTAATTTCTGGCTCTCTCAGCTTGTAGGTCCTAATGCTCATTTCTCCTGCTCGTTTACTTGGTTTCTTGCGTGATGTTGGGCAGTTCCTAGGCTGAGCAACTCTTTCAGTTGTTCTTTTGATTGTTAGCAGGTAGTGATCACTTCCAATCTCTGGCCCCCTCCAGACTCTAGCATCTCGGACATATTTGAATGAGCTTCTCCGAACAATGGCATAGTCGATCACTGACTTCTCATTCTTTGTTGGTTCACATCTAGTGTATGCATGTATGCGCTTATGGGGGAACTTTGTGTTTGTAATGATCAGATTCTGCTCACTGCAGAATCTAAGGAGTCGCTTTCCATTGTCACTGAGAATATCTTCTCCATATCTTCCGATAACTCCACCCCATCTAGCATGGTCATTTCCAACTCTGGCATTAAAATCTCCGAGCATGATAACTTCATCTAGGCAGTCATCCACTGTCCTTTGAAGCAGCTCGAAGAATTCCTCCTTGACCTCTGCTCTCTCATCCTCATTTGGCCCATACACTATGACCAGGTTGACTATGGTTTCTCCTTCTTTTAGTTTAACAACCATAATGCGCTCCGAGACAAAGTTCCATCCCTTGATACTATCTTTTTGATTTTGGGCCACAATGCAACCCACGCCCCCTTTAGCTCTTTCAGACATGGGTACACCACTGTAGAGCAGCGTGTTGCCATCGAGATCCATGACTCCTTGTCCTTTTTTCTTTGTTTCCGTTATAGCCAGGATTTCTAGTTTTGCTTTCCTCATCTCGTCTGTGGCCTAATGGATATGAACGCAGTTTCATAATCCAGATATACCAGGTTCGAAACCTGCTGCATGCGGTTTGGTAGCAGATCGCTTTGTGTGGATTTTTAACAATGGTATAAGCGCCGTACCGTTCAGAAAGCAATGGCAAATTACTGAATGAAAAAAATTGCCTAGAAAAATCACAAACAGCCAATAAAAGCTGGGGTTGATTGCCACGTCCTGTAAAGGATAAGCAACTAACATCTCTTCCACCAGCTCCTCTTCCTTCCCATTTATACTTCTTGTGTTCCAAGTTCCATAAGTCGTAGTCCGTAGTCCGTTCCAGTTCGTCGCCTTTAGAATCAGTCCAGTTTTCTCTCTTGTGTTGCTAGTAATCGTGATTTAAAGCAAACAGGTGATTGGCCTGTTGTGCCTTTGCATGGTGGAGGGGCTGCCTCCTTACGGCCTCCATGCAGGCCGCCCTCCTCCTTTTTCATCCGGGCTTGGGACCGGCATTGGCGGAGTTGGAGATAGAATAAAGCAGTACTAAGGCGACAAATTTTATGGCTCAGGCTCACAGCAGCAAACGCAACACACTTGGCTCACGAACACAAACTCCAGCTCGTCACTGTTACGGTATTTTATTGAAGCCGTCTGCTATGTTTGGCAGTGTGCTATTTCTAGGGTCACAGCGTTTAATATAATTTGAGATTAAGAATTCGCGGTCTATTGAACGCTATGTACACGATCGATTTATGACGTGTTAGCGTTGTTAGGTCACGCATCGTGACTGGGATACGAGACCCTTTTTACGTTGACCGTCAAGCTGTGAAGACGCGTCCTTTAGACGTCCAGTGTTAGGCATTGTATTGCCACATATTTATATAAGTACTTCGAAGTAGGGACTCAGGGGTCAGTCCAAATGTATGTGAATAAAGTAATATAATAGGTTGGTATATAACCAACTTCTAGGAAGATTATTTCAGTCCATATGATTATATTTATCAGACGCATACGCTCATTGTCGGTCGTTGGAAACCCCAACTACACGTGCACACAGCTATGCTGTTCTGGCGATGTTGATTCATTTTACTGGACACAGACTGGGAATATGATATGGATTCACAATGTACTAAATTATAGATGTATGCTATCAATGAATAACATATGTAATGTCTTCATCCGTTGTTTCGTCAATAAACGTTTGGACTCAAGCAAGGACTTACCCACATTACTTCAGTTACGCTTAGTTGCTTCAACTTGAGTATTGATTGTTGTTTGTCCTGATGAACTCTTCTTGATATGAAGTTTATATTAATGATAATGAGGTTCGTACGGAACCAATGTTTCCTTGGACACTCAGCAATCAATGAAAACCTATGTCTGGACATTAACTGAGATAATGATGAATAACCAAGCATACATATTCAAATAATACTAATAGAATGAAAGACCCAACGAACACGAACCGAACCTATGGCAACAGTCACTATGCTTTGTGGCAACCTCATCATGAAAAAGAAACTGTTAGAGAAAACATCACTGCAAGAGCATGTGACTGCTTGTTCAGGCTTCCTGTAATTACAGGAGACCTGCGGCAGTGGTAGCTCCATGCTTCAAACAACAGTGAAAAGAAAAATGATAAAGATACCGAATAGAACATGTGGTAGAAATATAACCATAATAAATGACGTGTCAGTTCCTGCTTTGATCATTTATATCTGAAGGTTGTGATGATGATACCGAATAGTTGAAATATAACCATAATAAATGACGTGTCAATTCCTACTTTGATCATTTATATCCGAAGTTTGTGATGATGATACGGAATAGTTAAAATATAACCATAATAAATGACGTGTCAATTCCTGCTTTGATCATTTATATCTGAAGGCAGCTGCAGAAAGAATTCACCGATGCCCGTTGTCTATGAGACTACTCTAGAAACGTGAGTACAATTTGAATACAGTGTTGCATGATGTATTTCTCTGTAGTAATGCATTCTCTTACACTCTTTACAGTACTCATATAAGAATTATAACCATAAGGGAATATCCATAAAAGATGTCCACAAAATTCTGGCATTCCCCCATGTCCACTTTTGATTGACCCCTTCCCCCTTGTGGACGTCCACTCCACTTGGTCTTGATTAAACATATAAGCTTAAATTTGTAATCACCTACCTATACTTAAAACTTAAAAATCTAATTATGAAATCACAATAATTGTGATGTCAGTTCCCAGAGAGTTAATATACTAAGGTTGTTTGTTCCAGAGAACAGGAGCATAGAAGTTAAAACCTATTCGTATTAGAGATTTTGAGTCTAGAAGGATTGGAAGGCCTGGCAAGAGGGACAAAATCCGAAGAACGTTTATTTGGGTTTAGCTGGACAGTAAGAAGGTGTCGAAGATAAGAGGGTTTGTTACTCTTGATAGATTTGTATGTGAGTGAGAGTCGCCACATGGTTCGTGAATTGGACGTCCACTTTCAACTTAAATACCCCCCCCCCCATGTCCACTTTTTACATACCCTTCCCTCCCCCCTCTCCTGTGAATAGCCACCTAATTAACGACTTGCCGTTTCATCTTTCTATAATTAATATTTGAAGCAGCATCATCATTTTCTTTTGCGCTCCCTACGGAGAATACAGCCACAGCTGCAGCTGGCCCTCTTGCAAGAAGCCTGCACCAAGCAGTCACATGCTAAATGCTGCAGTGCATCCTGTAGCAACTTGTTTTATTTGGTGAAAACGCTAGCCCCAGGCACAGCCTCATATTAGTCCCCTTGTAGGACATGCTTGAGGCTATAGCATCCTATTCTTTCTGTGCCTCATAGGAGATCAACAAAATCTACAAGAGGCTATTTGAAGCAGTCTGCGCACACAAAATGTAACAACGTCAACTGCCTATGGCATGCCTACTTTAGATAAAAGATAAAGGTAGTCCCATAGCAGATACTGCTGTAGGGGAGTAAAGTGTTACAGACTTCACTATACTGGGTCTAGCATCGAGAGGCAGCTGAGGTGGTGGTGGTGGTAGTAGTAGTATCCCCTTCAGTCATTGCTGACTATTGGAGCGTGTCCCCGAGATGATGTCACAGCTGGCGTGAGATTAAGCATTGGAGTAAGGTCAAGCTGTTGCTAATGCGACATACCCCCAAAGCTGGTGGATCCAGAGGAACGGCGGCAGCCGATACAGTCTGGAACCAGAATACATATATATGCTATACCCCATGTCCGTAGATATACAATCATGCGCTGCTTAACGGCCATGATACGTTCTGTGAAATAGGACGTTATGCGATTTGGACGTTGTGAGACCACCATACTTTATACTTAGCAAAGTTATATGCGATACTGTAGTGTACCTGTATTGACTAAATAGCCAAGATACTGTACACATACAGTAATGTATTTTCGAAAGTTCACATTAAAATAACGATAGTAAGTACAGTTCAGTACATACATAGGCCAGTAACATAGGCGTTTATTATGACTATCAAGACATATGTACTGTATTATACGCCTGGCATCACAATCGCTTTGTACTGTATACAAGAGACATGAGATACACGTGTTGCGTGCGGGAAGCTGTTGCTTTCGCTACATCCGGTTACGTCCACTTCGTCCTGTTCTCCAATCGGAATTTCTGAACTCTATTATAACCTTATGGGACAACGGACATATATGCAGTCAGACGTTGTCTGAACGGACGTTATGTGACGCATGACTGTATATGCTATACCTCATGTCCGTAGAAAATTTAAATGCTTTAAAGTGTACTGATTCCAATTACGGGGCCTTGCAAGCGTTCCGTACTGTTATTTTTCGTCACCACCCCTCTGAACTGAGAGTGGGTAAGTTGGGCGCCTGCTGCCATCCTTGGATGTGGTAACCGTTTCTCATACTCCTGTTCCAGAATCGAACTCCGATTCTACATTACCCATGACAAACATGGCAGGCATGTCACGTACCATCGACATTTGATAGGGCAGACATTTGAAAGATGCGTTGCCGGCACTTGAAACAAAACAAAAAACATTTTAATAAAATTCTCTTATTTTAAGGTTCTATTCCCAACCCTCCTTAGTTGCTTTTTATGACATGCACGGTAGGTTACAGTGTTACTATTTTTTGCTATCCTTTCAGGCCTTGGTATTACACGGTTACACAAGACAGTCCTTGTTTTGGAGTCCATTGATTAAGAGAGGCAGAGGTAGTCCAAAGAAAAAAAACAGCACACGGAGAACTGGAGACAGATATGAAAACGATGAGGAAGAAATACCAAGAATGCGAGTTGATGTCATGTGACATGAGGAATTGGCATGTGTTTGTTGAAAGCCAATGTTTCTTTGGGAGCTAAAGGGTATTGACTGACTGCCTGAAAAAAAGGCACACTAGTTTAATTTCTACTCTGATGCCATTATCCCAGTAACAGTTTTACTGCAGTAGCCATTACTTACATTGTTTCACAAGGTGCCATAAAAAACCGCAAAATTTGAAGAAAAAAAACCATCATAAAGAAATACTTACGTGTATTAAACACAGTCAGGTGATTGCCTGGGGAAAGGACGTCGGATTCTTTAAAAGTTATTTTCCCAGGGACATCAATGTCAAACAGGTGAACCTGAAACAGGCATGCAACATTTGTAACACAACACTGGTTAATCTAAAAGTCAAACCAAGCTACCAATCAATCCATCAATACTCTTTAGCTCCCCAAGGAACTCTGGCCTTCACCAAACACACGTCAAGTCCTCCTTCCCCACACCATCAGCTCAAGGTCTTTCCCACACCATCATCTCAAGGTCTTTCCCACACCATCATCTCAAGGTCTTTCCACATCTTCCTCATCATTTACATTTCTGTCTCCAACAGTTATCTCTCTTTTTTCATGTGTTCTTTGATCTACGTCTACTTCTGCTACCCTGGCAATTCCAGAACCAAGCTATGATTATTAATAATTGTAATAAAACAATGTATGCTCATGTCTGACCAATACAAGTTTTTCAACAATAGATAAAAGAATACAATTCAGGATATCTGTTTTCATGGGGTTTGTAATTTTACATCATGTAAGCAAATGATAGCTTACAGATGTTGACATGAGTTAGGTTAGGATAATTTTTTCAAGGTTATTATTTTTATTCTTCACTGATTGCACATTATGTAAAAGACTGAGTGGGTACATGACTGCATTGTATGCTAAAGTCAGGCAAAAGACTGTGTGGGTACATGACTGCATTGTATGCTCAAGTCAAACAAAAGACTGCATGGGTACATGACTGTTTTGTATGCTCAAGTCAGACAAAAGACTGTGTGGGTACATGACTGCATTGAATGCTCAAGTCAAACAAAAGACTGCAAGGGTACATGACTGTATTGTATGCTCAAGTCAGACAAAAGACTGTGGATACATAATTGCACTGTATGTAAAAGGCAGTACATTCAGTTAAGGGGAGAAGTCAAAGTGCATTTTAGGTCAAAGTAGAAAAAAAAAATATGGAGTACAGAATGTCTGTGTTCTGATAATTTAAAATTTCCTGAACATTAAAATAATCTTTGGTCAGAACACATTCTAAATTGTATATTATGGCTGAAAATTGTAATCTCTTAAGAAACTGCTTTTCCTTGTTTTAATGTTGCTAATTTTCTTATAACTTGCTTATTTATTCATTAATCAACATATTTGGCACAGACACTTTCAATTACATGATACAATTTACTTTTTTAGATCTGATTTTTGAAATCTTATCAAATTTTGATTTATTGCAAATAATATTGTAAAATTTTGAAAAATGTGTTACTATTTTCACATACTAACTTTAAAGCAGGTTTTTAGGAAAAAAAGATCCTGTACAGATCAGATATCCACATTGAGAATAATAGTGGAACAAAGTCTAGAATGGAACTCATCCCTTTACATTGGATTTGTGGACTATGAAAAAGCATTTGACAGTGTAGACAGAGATCACTTTGGAAACTGATGAGGCATTATGGAATTCACCCCTGAAGATCATTAACTTAATAAAGACAACTTATGAAAACAATACATGGAAAACAACTTACGGAGCCATTTGGGATAAGAACTGGAGTGTGCCAAGGATGCCTCTTGAAACCTTTTATCTTCCTACTGGCTGTAGATGGGGTTATGAAAACAATGATTTCAACCAATAGGAATGGAATCCAGTGGACTCTGACTAAGCAGCTTGACGATCTAGATTTTGTTGATGACCTGGCACTTCTGTCCCATAACCGTAATCAGATGCAAGACAAAATTAAAATACTTGATGATAGATCCACAGCAAGTGGGTCTGAAAATATACAGGAAGAAAACTAAGATAACCAGAATAAATTCAGGAAATTATAACAAGATTGTACTGAAAGAAACACCATTACAAGATGTAGAAACATGAATGTACCTTGGCAGCGATGTAGACACAGTTGGAGGGACAGGCAGTGATATTAAAACAAGAATACAAAAGGCTAGAAGAGCTTTCATTGCAATGGGAAACATTTGGGGATCAAGAGAAATCGGGTCCAACACAAAAATTATATTTTTAAATTCAAATATCGTCAGTCATGACTCTGAAACATGAAGAACAACCAAAAAGCTACAGACTTTCATAAATGGGTGCTTGCGTAGATTAGAAGGATTGAAGTAGCATGACGAGATCACTAATGGGGAAGTAATGACAAGAACAAGATAAGAGCCAGTAGAACAAGAAGTCAGAAGCAGACGCTAGAGATCGGTACTGTCACACATTGAGAAAACCTGTTGATAGCATTACCAGACAATCCCTGTTCTGGAATCCCCAGGCTATGAGAGGTAGACAGAGACCAAAGAACACATGGAAAAGAGAACTAGAGAAAGAACAAATGAACTTTATTTTCAACGGGTTAAGAATTGAGTCTGCAGGTCCGTCTAACATTCTGCCCTTCAAAGAAGACATGGAAAGACCTTGACCTGATGGCGCGGGATAAGAAAGCATGGTATGAATGCGAACAAATACATGCGGACCTTGTGCATTTATGGAAAAAACCATTTCATGGCAGCCCCTGCCTTTTTAACAGATCAATTTATAATGTCTCAAAGAGTGAATCATTCAGAAGTTATAGCTGCTTGCAGTATTATAAATATGAGTATTTACAATTGTAATTTTATTACTAAGCTAAATAATCCACTGCTTAAGAAAGAAGTAAAGATAGACAGACAAATAGACAGAAAGGAAGAAAAACATACAGGCAGAAAGACAGAAAGACAAGCAGGATATAGAAAAGACAGAAAGGAAAAGAACGATTTAGAAAAAAAAAGGTAAATATGTATTACAAAATAAGAAAAAGATAAAAAGAAAGGACAGGCAATACACTGGAAAGAAAGAAAGACATGAAAAAACTTAAGCAAACAAGCAAGCAAGCAAACAAACAAAGTCCTCTCCTTCCTTCTACCTATACCACATTCCCACCTTTCTGTGCTGGGTAACCATTTCACCCTTGGGGTTGAAGATGGTACATGTGTTGTAAAGCTTCTCCCCGTCTCTCTCTGGAATGGAACCTGCAACCACAAGCAGAACATCCTACACTAAAACAAAGAAACATCCCAAGGGCAGCCTTGGGTGAAACAGAGATGAGATCTTCAAGGTAACCATGGGCTTGTCTTGAATGAAACAACATTGTTTAACTATGGCTGCTTCCAATTATCATTTTTTGCAGCCAGTGACAACACGAGGAATATACATGTGTCTATGGTTCTTGGGTGGTGCCTGAGAAGGTACCAAAGAGAACTATAGACCATTAACCCTAGAAGAAATGATTTGATACAAGTTAAAAGCACAAAAGGAATATATATGCATTTCTCTTTTACAATATATAATTTTTTTTAAAATGCATAAACACGCAATTTGTCTTTGAATAGGCGTAGTTCTTTGTTCTGTATCATATTTGTTCTTTTCCATATAGTTCCTTACATTTTTTTTATATTAATGATGAAAATATCCCGTTCAACCTCCGATGGGTTATAATTAGGATATATATTGTTTTCAATTCCAAATAATATGAACACCTGCCGATATGGGAAAGTGGCATCACACTTGTCAGATCATTGTTAATAGGGCAAATCACAATTACCAATTATGCTTGTATGTTTAAAAAAAAACCCAACTAACAAAAACGAGATAAAACAGAACAAAATCAAGCAGAAACTCCAAACAAGAATAATATTAAGTGGGAGGGGTGTAAAGGCCTGGTGGTTCCAGTTAAATAACTGACTTTAACAGATATTTAATTGTCTTTCACCTGTCATATGCATTGTAAGAACAGCATCAGACCTTCACATTCCCAATCCCAACTAACATAATAACCGATGTATGTTACGTCGGCCGGTCTCACTCAAAATAGTAACTCGCACCAGAAAAAAAAGTGCGCAACGCACGGTGTGCAACTTGCGCAGCATGGGTGTTATTTAAAACAAATACTTTGGTTTTTTTTTATTATTATTATTCTTTCACGAAATTAGTAGCGCTCGACAAAGAAAAAGTGCGTAAAAATTGGTGTGCATGAGCCCTTACACCATGTACAAATCATGAAAACTTGAAAGTTTTTGTTAAAACAACTTATTATCAGGGAACACTCTTTGAAAACAATCCACGCACTTTCACACGAAATGTTGTCATCAAAGAACTTTTAAATTGAATCTAAAATAACATAATTCTCGCCGTGTGTACATTGGTCACAGCTGAGTAATGCAACTGTGTTGAAAAATTGTATTGTTTCCATTATATATACTCTCCCGAAAATAGTTACAATCAACAAAGAAAAGCGTTCAAATGACGGTGTTCATGAACAGTTTGATTACACTGTATAATGGAAAGAAACCAAAAAACACTCTAAGAATGTACTTCTATCTGCTCATCTGGGAACGGAAACAGTACACTATAATTAAAAACCCGTCAAGTTTGACGGGTTATTGCTAGTTACTATATATTAACCTTTATTCGTGTTAAATATTGTTTGACTATATCTTGCAGTTCTCTAGGTCTGTCTATTCTTAACACTTCTTCTATATTTATAGGTAAATTTGATGCCTGCAAATAATCTAATATTGATATTCTCATTTGTTCATACCTCTTACATTTTAACAAGAAATGCTCTATATTATTGTCTTAAAGACATCTTGTACTGTAAAGTTCTTCTATTCTGAAATAGCCTTTCCCCAGCTGTAGTCTCAGAAGTTTCTTATTACAGGGAATTTTCGATTCCCTAGATATCTGACATTTTCTTGTTGAAGCCTTGAACATCTTATATGCATGTCTTCCTTTCAGATTTGTATCCCACTCTGCTTTCCATTCATCTGTTATTAAATCTTTAATTAAGCTCTTTATCTCTGATTTACTCATCCCTACATTTATTAGATTTTTATCAGATCTACCTTTCTTGGCTTCTTTATCTGCCTTTTCACTTCCCTCATAGGGGCAAAGTCTTTTACAGACAGGGGGTATGATGTGCTGGTGTTGTGGGTAGTGGGTTTCCCCCCTTGCTTCACCCTAGGCCTAGTGAATTCTTGTTCATGAAAGGAGCGACCATTGCGGTGTTAGTCTCTTGGCCTAGCAAAACCTCTCATACCCCAAGATCGTTGTGCGTGGTGAAGAGCCACACCCTCCTCGAGGTAGTCCTGGTAACTGAGGGTGCGAATCCTCAGGCTAAACACAACGGATCTAGAGGAGCAAACCTCGATAATAAAACCGGTGCACGCCCTCTGTGGGTGGGAAGGAGCCAGATGGATACTGAACAAGTCTTGGGAGTGGGAACGAGTGTGGACTGCTCCCTGAAGATCGGAACCCATCGTACAGGCACAGAGACTCAGGACTTGACGATCCTATTGCCTTCAACTCTTGGTCACATGACTAGAGCCTCGGAGAGCTCGGCGTGGCCAGCAGGCAATTTGGTGGCGGGGAAAGAGCACTGTGAGCCCTACCTTGGCTACGTATCACAAGGAGACGCAGAAACACCCCCTTTATCTCCCCCAGAGCTGGCACAGTACACTTCTGGCTTCTACCCGAGGCGGTAGGAAATCCACATCAAACCTGGCAGAGCAAGTCCTCCATCAGATGCGGCCGATGCTGGGCCCACTGGCGCGTGGACACGTCCCGATCCCCATCGAGACTTGCCCGGGGAGCCCACCCCGGCTCAAAAAAGCAGAGAAGGCCACTCTCCAAACCTCCGATGTCTTGCGGGCAGTGTTAGGATGTGCAAGAACATGGACAGGAAGACTCCACAACTTCCCCACTGAAGACACGCCCACGGCGACCGTTGCCTCAATTGGCTGTGTGTGGTGTACCCGGAAACGGGGCCTCCCAGTACTGAGGCACAGTTAAGTCCCCGATGTCACTTATCGGTGCAGAGTTGAGAGAGATGGCTGAGCATCACAATCCCCCCTCTGTTGCAGCATGATGAGAACCCAGCATTGCACACTGAGCTTGGGGGGATCACTTGGGCACCAGACTTAATACTGGCTCTTGACTGGATGGCCGCATGCAGGAGATTTCTACAATGGAGGGTTGGCAGGTGGTGGGTATCTGGAAGTGGCTCTGTGCAGGACGTGAGGATTCCTTGGGAGAGCCCAGAACCAGAGCACAGCATTGTGCAAGCTCTGCATAGTTGGAGAGCCCCCTGGATGACGGGGAATGCACAGTGTGCTACCCCACCTATCCCCAACTGCTAACTTAGAACCAGAAGTGGGGTCCTCTGTATACGTGCCAGGCCAGGATAAAATGCCTGGGAAAGAGACTGGAGCTCAGAACTCCCTAACTCAAAGTTGCAGGATGGCGGAAAAGCCATGGGAAAGACAGGGCTATTTTGAAGATAACGCAACCATATTTTCACCTATGAGTTCGGACGCCGCCTCGGTAAACAAGGTCCGCGCAGAGCAGTGACACCCCAGGCTGCTTGCGAATAGTCTACTACTGGGAACATAAACAGATTAGGGATGAGCCCACTCTCCCGTTGAACAGGTGCTAAAGTCGTAGATACTGGGCCAGAAGGCGCACCGGAAACCACAGTATCACGCAACTCGCTTTTTTTTTTCTATGGAGAGTACACCGTCAAATAAATCTCGTACTGGTGCTCGCCCTGTGGAGCTCCACCAGGCAGGTGCAGTGCCGGGCTCTGAGCCTCGACAGAGCCCACCCTCAGCTACTGGAGGACCCTCTAGACCGTCTTGTGGAGTCAGCAGACGGCGGAGGAGAACTACTGACCAAAACAAAACAGAAAAAGAGAAACCCAGAGTGCCACTTGTCATGATGCACTGGAATGCAGAGGGAGTGAACAGCAAGCAGGCTGGATACAGCAAAAAGACAGAGCTGGAAAACATCTTGTATGAGAAGCAAGTCAGTGTTTGCTGTATCCAAGAGACTCACTTGAAAGCAGATCAAACCTTTAAAATAAGGGGATATCAATGCTTCAGATCCGACAGAAAAGATAGACGAAAAGGAGGAGTACTTACTCTTGTAAGGAATAACATTCCTGCACACGAAAGGAAAACCTTCATGGATGGAGCAGAATATCAGCTGTTGCAGATAAAGGTAGACAAGATGGAAATAGAACTCCTGAACTATTACTGTCCGAACAACAAACCCCTGAGTCTCAGCTCTATACAGGTACCAGCCACCAACTTTATAGCAGTTGGAGACTTTAATAGCCACTCCCAGAGCTGGGGCTATAACCATCTGGATCACAGAGGTGAAGAGGTTGAAACTTGGCAAGATGATCACTCCCTAATCCTAGTCAATAATGCCACAGATACTCCTACCTTCTACTCCAGAGGATGGCACACAACTTCAACACCAGATCTTGCCTTCTCCACACCAGATATAGCTGGATCTATTAGTAGAGAAGTAGGAGACCAACTAGGGGGAAGCGACCATCGCCCAATCTTTCTTACTGTCCAGAGTGCAACTCTCAGTACAGGCCCAGCCATTACAAGATGGAACTACAAAAAAGCCAACTGGGGTTTATTCAGGCATCAGGTGAACACGCTGCTGTCTACCCTCAAGGTACAGAACAGAGACATTAATGAAGTGGTAAAAGACTTCAACAGATGCATACTACAAGCTGCAAAAGAAACCATTCCCAAAGGATGCCGGCGTAACTACATACCATACTGGTCCAGCACACTCCAAGAACGTCAGGAAGCTATGGACAGGGCTAGAAAGGACGCAGAGTCTCAGCCTTCACTTGAAACTCACAACAAATGGAAAAAGGCTGTAGCAGAGTTTCAGAGAACAAAGCTAGAAGAAAAACGGAAAAGCTGGAGAACTAAAACGGCATCGCTGAACCTTGAGAAAGACGGCAGGAAACTTTGGAGATTAGTCAAGTCTCTAAATGAAGAGCGTTCCTCACCTAGGCAGACTATCACATTGGATGAAGGTGGCAAACTTTTCAGAGGAAAACAAGCTGCAGACTTGTTTGCTAGAAGATACAGTTCAGAAAGCAACTTACCCATTAACATAGATCATCAGAGAGAGATAAGAAAAGAAATACTGGCAACCATGGGACAGACAGATACTCCTGCCCCAATGAGGGAACCCATCACACTAGGAGAACTACAGAAGGCTATTTCCAAGCTTAAGTTTCAAAAGTCACCCGGCCCAGACAAAATCAGCAACGAAATGCTAGTAAATCTGAGCTCAGCAGCAAAGACAAAACTGCTTGAGATATTCAACCACAGCTGGTTGAAAGGAACGGTACCCCAAGTATGGAGAGAAGCCATCACAATACCCATACTAAAGAAAGGGAAATGTAAGACCGAGGCTGCAAGTTACCGGCCAATCAGTCTCACAAGCTGTGTTGGGAAGACTATGGAGCGAATAGTCAACCACAGATTGAAATGGTATTTAGAGTCTGAGCAGATCCTGGTGCCGGAACAAGCTGGATTTAGAGAATGCTACAGTATAGAAGACCAAGTTACTTACTTGTCTCAAGCAATAGAAGATGCCTTCCAGGAGAAGAAAAAGGTCCTAACGATCTGGGTCGACTTCAAGCAGGCCTTTGACAAGGTGTGGAAAGATGGCCTCATTGCAAAACTTAGGAGAAGTGGAATCCAAGGCAACATGATGAAATGGATCCAGTCATACTTGCATAACAGGAGAACTAGAGTCACTCTTGACGGTCTGCAGAGCAGAAAAGTGTTGCTCCATCAGGGGGTACCTCAAGGAGGAGTAATTTCCCCAACACTCTTCCTTGTTTACATCAATGACCTGGTGAAAGATCTCCCTGCAGGAGTTAAAGCTGCCTTATATGCAGATGACCTAGTACTCTGGTGCGCTGATGAAAATGTCACCACAGCAAATTATAGAATGCAGCGGGCAGCAGACATGCTAGTGTCATGGGCAGAGAAATGGCTTATCACAATAAACACAGACAAAACCTCCACAACACTGTTCTCCCTCGCCCCCAAGGACAAATCAGCTAACATACACCTAGGGACAACCGTGATCAAGGAAGAAAGCTACCCCACCTATCTTGGGGTGACATTTGACCAAAGGCTTACATGGAATAAGCATATTGAAAATGCAGAAGGAAAGGCCCGAAGACGACTAGGCATACTCAGAAAATTAGCAGGTACCAACTGGGGAGCAAATGAACGAAATCTAAAGAAGATTTATAATGGAGTAATAAGACCACACTTAGAGTTTAGCTCAGCAGCATGGTCATCAGCTGCTAACTCACATCTGCAGTCTTTGGACAAGGTGCAAAATCAAGCTCTCAGGCTCATTACAGGAGCCATGAAAACTACACCAATAACAGAGATGCAGAAGGTTGCTGGATTACAGACATTGTCCCATAGAAGAGACACAAAAACCATGATCCAGATGGAAAAGTACAACAGTATGCCAATGCACCCAATGAAGGCAAGACTAGATGATCTGGCATTGGGACGTCTAAAGCGTAGCAGCTTTGTGCATCGGGGGAAAAGACTTATAAGACAGCATCAAGAAGACCTATCCATGAAGACAACACCACTGAAGCCCACCCTATACCCTGTACCATGGGAGCAGGCCAGCAGTGCCCTCCAAATTAATACATCAGTCAGTGGTCTCACAAGTGGATGTGAGTATAATGATCTGCAAAAACGAACTGCTACATTGAGTATGATCCAAGAAAGCTATCCCGATCAATCATGGATACATGCCTATACAGATGGATCAGCAACTAATGCTGTTAGGAATGGAGGTGCCGGTATCTTTATCTCATATCCTGACAACCACTATGAGACTAGGCACATTCCCACTGGTAAATTCTGTTCCAACTATACAGCTGAGGTTCAAGCTCTAGAGCAAGCTGCAAATATGATTTATAACACCAACTCTGACTGCCACCAGGTAGTCATCCTCACAGATGCACTGTCTGTCCTGCAAGCTCTCAAGGGTGGTAAACTCCCGCATCTGAGAAATGAACTAAACAAGGTAGCTGCCAAAAAGAGAACCATACTTCAGTGGGTACCATCTCATTGTGGTGTACCCGGAAATGAAAAGGCAGATAAACTTGCAAAAAAGGGAGGAGAATGTGAACAAGAAGATAATGAAGTCACATACTTTGAGAAAAAGAGAGCTATCCAGACTATCAGAAGAGAACAGAACCAACCCAAAGACGACTATCACACTCTCGACCGGCAGGGACAGATAACTATTTTTCGACTCAGGACAGGGCATAACAAACTGAATAAACACATGCACAAGCTACGATTGTCTGCTTCACCACTGTGCACATGTGGATTAAACGAACAAACTGCTGAGCATGTTCTACAGGACTGTCCTCTGTATGACCAGTTAAGAAAGATATACTGGCCCAATGACTCAACACTAAACTCAAAGCTATATGGAGTTAAAGAGGAACTTCAAACAACAGTCGAATTCATCATGAGAACTCGTCTGACGGTGTAATCATCAAAGATGCAATCGCAAGAAGAAGAAGACTTCCCTCATGTGAAGGAATCCAAGCAATTAAGACTGAACATCCTCTGGAATATAAGTATGCAGTAGCCAGAAATATCTCCTCTGCTATATCAGGTCTACTACATTCTCAAAAGTTTCTAAGTGCTTGAATTGTTGAAAGAGAGTCAGTTAAAATTGTTAGTTTCTTGGGAGGGTTATTAGAGAATATTTCTAGTGCTTTTAGTATTGCCATCTCTGCAGTGAAAATGGATGTATTTTCCGTAATACTACACTCTTGCCATTTTCCATATTGGAATATATATTCCTAACCCCAATTTGCCATCCTCTCCCTTGGACCCATCTGTGTACACAGTAATGCTGTCTTTTGATATTTGTTGCATATATTTATTGGCTGTGTTTTTAATATTTTCTATATTATTTGTTTTCTTAAGTATTTCTGCTAGGTGATAGTCCGTGTCTGGTTTCTTGATCTCCCAGGGCGGAATCACTGGCTTGTATTCACAACTGTTATTAATTGATGTGATTAAAGTACCCAGATGGACAATTTCCTCCATACATTTCCATCCTGTAGGGTATCTAGTGGTATTTCACTGGATTGGCCTGAGTTGTTAGTCGACATCTGGTTGTTGTTGATTAACTAGGGCTGCTGAGCTCGTTGCTCTTTAGCAGTCAATGCCAAGCTGAAAAACCTCCATGTGTTCTGTAGCTGTTGAGTGGTGCTGTATAGAGTGTTTGTGGTTGTTGGAGAGCCCGGCAATAGCTGTTATCTCTCTGTGGAGAGTCCTGGGCAAGTGAGCAGTACATGCTGAACTGTCTCATATGGATGGGTACAGTTTTGGCAATTAGGCTCATGTGTGGGGTTTGATTTGTTTAAGTGCTTGTTGAGTCTGGTGTGTTCTGTTCTTAGTTGGAAGATTATGCTCTGCTCCTTACGTCGTAAGTTATTAATGTTGTCATTTTTGTTGGGATGGGCCATTTATTTATACAGGCATGTCCAGTAGACCCTTTTGCCCATCAGTTCAGCCATTCCTCTTTGAAGTTGTTTTGGAGTATTCGTTTAGCTGTCTGCATGTTTGCCGGAGTGTTTGTTTGGACCATGCTTGCTCCTAGTTTTGCTAGTCTGTCTGCTTTATCGTTGCCTGGTATGTCTGTGTGCCCTGGTATCCACTTGAGAGTGACTCTGATGTCGTATTTTGTTAGCAGACTGTCAATTGTTTCTGCCTGCTGTATTATTTCTTTATTTTCAGTTTGGAGGTATTCTTCTAAAGCCTGAAGTGCTGATTTTGAATCAGTGAAGATTATGATATCTAACGGCATATGGACTTCTTGTTTGAATTGGCTTTCTATTGCTGTGAGTGTGGTGATTATTGCTGTAATCTCTGCTTGGTAGTTGGTACAGAATTCTCCAAACGGTTCGTATATTTCTAGTGTGCTGCCAGTTGGGTATTTTACATACGCTCCAAGTCCAGCATTTATGGTGGCCTTGAATGCTGAGCCATCTGTGTATGCATGTATTGCAGTGCTAGGGTAGCTATCTTTAGTCTCTAAAGTAGCTGTTTTAAGTATTGTTGGGTTTGTGTTTCTTGTCAGTGTGCTATCCATGAGTGTGGTTTTTATTACTGGAAGTTTTAACTCCTTTCCGGGATAAATGACTGGGTACTGTTTGATTATTTCTTGTGTCTGTGGGAGGTGGTGTTGTTCTGCTATAGTTGTTGCTACCTGCAGTGGTGATTTTTGTTTTAGTCTGCCAATGGGCTTCCAGTTCTCAACCAGTTGTCTGTTTGGCTTCCAGAACAGCAAGTTTATGTCGTAAGTCCATTGGTTCCATATTTGCATCAATTTCACAGGCAGCTGTTGGTGTGGTTCTCATTCCTCTGCATATGAACCTTAGAGCTTGGTTTTGGACTTTGTCCAACTCTGCTTGTGTGGTTTTGCTCATTGCCGACTGCAGCGAAAGGTTGTTATCCATGACTGATCGGACATATCCCAAGTACAGCTGTCTGAGATTTCCTTTGTCTGCTCCCCAGCTAGTGCTTGCAAGATGTTTAACTAGGTTCAATCGTCTACTGGCCTTATCTTTTATTTTGTGTGTGAAGGTATTGAGGAGTAGCTGCCTGTTAAGCTCCACTCCTAAGTAAGCTGGATTTTCTTCTCTGGACAGTAGTTGTCCATCGAGTTTTAGTTGGTATACCTTCTTGTTTTCCTTGATGCTCCTAGTGAAAGTTGTGTATACGGTCTTCTGGGTGTTTATTTTTAGTTTCCAGAGCCTGCAATACACAGCTATTGTGGTTAGGGCTCTGTTTAGTTTTGCTTGCGCCAGTTTTTTGTATTTTTCAACTGTCCAAATGAGCAGGTCATCTGCATACAGTGTTTTTGATACCTTCAAGTAGGGAGGAAGGTCATTTATGAAGATAAGGAAGAGGGTGCAACTTAGTGCTGACCCTTGCGGCAATCCTTCCTCCGGTGTTTTCTGGGAGGATTTAGTGCCTTCTATTGTTGTTTGTATTGTTCTGTTACTTAGGAAGGCTTCAATCCAGAGATACCTTTTTCCATGTATGCCCATTTTTGTCATTTTGGCGAACAGCCCCTGACTCCATACTGTGTCATATGCTTGCTGCAGATCAATGAATACAGCTGTTGTGTGCTTACCCTCTTGGAATGCATCTAAGGTTTTTTGCACAAAATGAAAAAGTTGGTCATCTGCAACCTTTTCTGAAGCCTGCCTGACTATCATTAATGACTATTACTTTCCAGCCACCACTAGAGCCTGTGATTAACCATTTTCTCTGCAAGTTTTCTGATTGCTGAGGTCAGTGAAACTGGTCTGTAGCTTCCAGGTTCTTCAGCTGGCTTGTTTTTCTTTAGAATTGGTTTGATATTTGCAGTCAGCCAAGGTCTAGGGAGTGTACTTTCTTTCCATGTTCTGTTAATGAAGTTTAAGAGTACTAACTTTGCAACTGGGCCTAGGTTTAGTATCATTTCATTGGTAATTTTGTCTGGCCCTGGAGCTTTCTTGGTCTTTAATTTTTGTAGTGCGCTATTCATTTCGTGGATACACCATCCACTCAGTTTCAAATAGTGGAATGCTTGCTTTAGCAGCTCTCTGTTCTGTTTTTGTTATGTTCTTAATTGTTTTGTCTAGCTGTTTTCTGTGATTTGTTTTGCTGACATTTGCATAGTATCTGTTAAATGTTTCTGTCTTTTTCTTGTTGTTTGTTAAGATGTTTCCTCCAGTTCTTAGTGGTTTTGGGTTGCTCTTCTTTCCTTTTCCATCAAGACAGTGCAGAAGCTTCCATGCTATGTGCCCTTCATTCTTTAAGTCCAGACTTTCACATGTTTTTGTCCATGCTTCTTTCTTTGCTTTCTTAGTGGGATATCTTACCTGTGCTGTGAGTTTGTTATAAATTATTTTGTTGGCTCTGGTGG
Source organism: Oreohelix idahoensis (assembly GCA_024509875.1). Lineage (NCBI taxonomy): Eukaryota > Metazoa > Mollusca > Gastropoda > Stylommatophora > Oreohelicidae > Oreohelix > Oreohelix idahoensis. The sequence continues at coordinate 180,667 of JAMPIV010005597.1, read as the reverse complement.
GTTCTTTTTCCACCTTTCTTCTGGCTTGTCTGCACTCTTTAACAATCTTTTCTAGTCCAGAAATGGCTGAAACGTTTGTGGCTGTCTTTTGGTATTGTTATGTTCACTATTTCAAGTATCGTCTTTGTGATATTGTTGTATGTATTCTCTACTGTATCTAATATGTCAATGCTGCTGAATCTGCTATCTCAAAGTGTTGCATATGTTGTCCATTTAGCCCTTTTGTAATTCCAGTAGGTCTTTCTCTTTCGTCTGGATTTATTCTGTCTGTCTATACTAATTAGTATTGGCCTGTGGTCACTCCCAATATCTTCCAGGACTGTGTAAGTGCAAATGTCTGCAATGTCAGCCGATACAATGGGAAGATCAGGTCTGCTGGCCGTGCCTGAAGCTCTGTGCAACAGAGTGGGTTCTAACCTTTTGTTCTGTTGTAGGATCAGGTTGGACGTATTGCAGATTTCTTCTACTTCCCTGCTTCTTTTGTTGTATGTTTTATATCCCCATGATGGTGAATGGGCGTTGAAGTCTCCAGCTATTATAGTTCTCTGATATGTGTTGTACTGGATATTGATGTTTCCTGCAGATGTTGGGGGGTAGTAAACATTATAGATGGTGTATTTGTTTCCTCTGAACCAGCAGTGAACTTGCTGCATGTCTATGTTACCACTGCTCGGGATGTTTCGTACATCTGCTTGAATGTTATTTCTTATGAGTGTCAGAAGTCCTTGACATTTCTTGTGCAGCGATACTGGGTGTATCCAGGGATGTTAAAGGTTTTTCTGGGTGGAATGATTTCCTGGAGTACTGCATTATGGATCTTGTTGTCATTTAATGTTTTGAGCAGTTCTTCTTTCTTGTTTTGTATGCCTGCAATGTTGATTTGTAATATGTTTATGTTCCCAGTAGTAGACTTTTCGCAAGCAGCCTGGGGTGTCACTGCTCTGCGCGGACCTTGTTTACCGAGGCGGCGTCCGAGCTCGTATGGTGAAAGTATGGTTGTGCTTGGCATTATCTTCAAAATAGACCTAGGTCTTTCCCGTGGCTTTTCTGCCATCCCGCAACATATTGAGTTGGGAGTTCTGAGCTCCAGTCTCTTTCCCAGGCATTTTATCCTGGCCTGGCATGCATCCAGGGGGCCCCACATCTGGTTTTAAGTTAGCAGTTGGGGATAGGTGGGGTGGCATACTGTGCATTCCCCGTCATCCAGGGGGGCTCTCCAATTATGCAGAGCTTACACGATGCTGTGCTCTGGTTCTGGGCTCTCCCAAGGAATCCTCACGTCCTGCACAGAGCCATTTCCCAGTACCCATCACCTGCCATCTCTCCATTGTAGAAATCTCCTGCATGCGGCCATCCAGTCAAGAGCCAGTATTAAGCCTGGCGCTCATGTAATTCCCTCAAGCTTAGTGTGCAATGCTGGGTTCTCAACATGCTGCACCACAGGGGGGATTGTGATGCTGGGCCAATTTGTGCTGTTGTTGTTGTTTGTATTCGTTCAGCCATCTCTCTCAACTCTGGCCGTTTTGAGTGTTAATTACGTTGTGCCGTAGTTTATAGCCATGCTGTGATATCTGTGCCTTTCAGCCTGACACTTCCGATTTCAGCAAGCAGTTTGTATGGGTTTGCTTCCCTGCCACTTCACGTCTATATGTATGCTATACCACATGTCCAATACAATAGTACAGTGAGGTGGCTGCACCAATGAGCGACATCTGAGACTTAACTGTGCCTCAGTACTGGGAGGCCCCGTTTCCGGGTACACCACATACAGCCAATTGGGGCAAAGGTCGTCATGGGCGTGTCTTCGGTGGGGAAGTTGTGGAGTCTTCCTGTCCATGTTCATGCACATCCTAACACTGCCCGCAAGACATCGGAGGTTTGGAGAGTGGCCTTCTCTGCTTTCTGAGCCGGGGTATGCTCCCCGGGCAAGTCTTGATGGGCCCAGCATCGGCCGCATCTTTTGGAGGTTGTGAGGACTTGCTGTGCCAGAGGTTTCTGTAGGGTTACCTCCCCTATAGTCTAGATACTCGCCATTCACCATAACCGTGTTGGTAGAAACAGGGAGCACCGGATGCAAGAATTGCACCACGCGTGAAGGAACGGTTGGCGTGGTTGCAGGCATTTCTCATTTTTTTTATGAGACCTATAGCAACCCTTACTCCCCTGACATCTGGTAAAAGCTGTATGTGCTGGGTGAGACTTATCTAGCATAACTTTGTTCATGTAATTTAGTCATAACTCCTTTCTCCGTAATTCCAAGGGTAGAATTCTTAAAGCCACCTCTAGAGCTCCCATTGATGTTAATCTGATTGCACCTGCTATTGTACATAAAACCTGATGCTGAATTCTGTCTAATTTAATCTTGTTACTGTGATCAGCAGTCATATATTATACTTCCATAATCTATTTTTCCTCTAATAAAAGATTAATAAAAAGTGAGCAATGTCTTAGTGCTTGCCATTACCTTTCAAATATCTTAACAAGTTAGTCAATCCTCTGCAAGACTCCACTAGTTTATCTATGTGTTTATTCCAGTTAAGCTGTTGGTCCAATGTCATTCCTAGATATCGAGTGGTTTGCACTGTATTAATGTTTTGCCCTTGGATATTTATATCTATAATTTTATTTTTACCAACCCTACCTTTATTGAAGATCATTCCCATTGTTTTATTTGTATTCAGCAGAAATCCCCATTTTTGTTATCCATTGACATACTTTATGAAGGATACCAAGAGAGAACAGACGTACCGCTGGATCAGGCGTGTTATAAAAGGTAACTAAAATAAGGTTGTGGCTGACAACCTCATCATGTAACACAAATTGCTTCAGAAACCGCTGCTATAAGGGCACATTGATAATCAATCAACACCCTTTAGCTCCCCAAGGAGCATAGGCCTTCAACGAACACATGCCAAATCTTACTGTCCTGTGCCATCCGCTCATGTTCTTTCCATGTTTTCATCATTTTCACCTTTGTATCCAGTTCTCTTTTCCGTGTGTTTTTTGGTCTACCTCTGCCTCTCTTTCTCTGTGGATTCCAGAACAAGGACTGCCTTGTAATGCTATCAGCAGGTTTCCTCAATGTGTGTCCTATCCATCGCCAGCATCTTCATCTCAACTCTTTTTCCACTGGCACTTGTCTGGTTCTTGTCATAAATTCCACATTTGTGACTTTGTCATACCATTTCAGTCCTTCTATTCTAAGCAAGTACCCGTTTATAAAAGTCTGTAGCTTTTTGGTTGTTGTTTTTGTTGCTTTCCATGTCTCAGAGCCATACAATAGGACTGACTTGACATTTGAGTTGAAGATTCTTATTTTCGTGTTGGACTTGATTTCTCTTGTTCTCCATATGTTTCCCAATGCAATGAAAGCTCCTCTTGCTTTTTGTATTCTTATTTTGATATCACTGTCTGTCCCTCCAACTTTGTCTATATTACTGGCAAGATATGTGTACGATTCAACATCTTTTAGTGATGTTTCTTCAAGTTCAACCTTGTTGTTATTTCTTGCATTTATTTTCATAATCTTTGTCTTTTCCCTGTGTATTTTCAGGCCCACTTGTTGTGACCTCTCATCGAGGATTTTCATTTTCTCTTGCATCTGATTATGGTTATGGGACAGAAGAGCCAAGTCATCTGCAAAATCCAGATCATCACATTGATAATAGTTAATTAAAAATAAAAATTCTAACAAGAAAGAAATATCAATGCAAAGAAACAACAATAACTCAGCAGCAAATATCAAATGAAACAAAAAGTTAATCTGTGTAGCTCCCGTAGGACTACTGCACCATCAGTCATGTCGTACAAGGCGACCAATATGAGGTTGCACATGGGGCTGGCAACCTCATCATGTTAAAAAATTGCCACAGACACCACTACTGCAAGAGCTTGTGAATGCTTGTGCAGGCTTCCTGTAAGGGGACCAGCTACCAGGGTGACTCCATGCTCTGTAAAGAGCGCATAGGAAAGTAATGTAAAAGTTATGTCCTGAGATTGTTGTTGTTGTTTAACCAGGCCTGCTGAGTTTCTCACTCTGTAGCAGCCAATACCAAGTTGAAGACTCCTTGGTATTATCTACATTGTAGATCTAGGCTTTTCTGCCATTCTGAAATGTGTTGAGTTGAAGTCATGAGCTCCAGTTTTTCCAGCTTGGCTTGCATTTAAAGGATCGTCACATCTGGTCCCAAGCTAGGAGTAAGAAGTGCGTGGCATACTTCCAGGGATTCCCCCTGTGGTGAAACATGTTGAGAACCCAGCATTGCACATTAAGCTTGGAGGAGTGACTTGAGCACCAGACGTAACCTTGTTGGCTGCATGAAGGAGGATCTCACTATGGGCCCAGGATAGGCAGGGGGAGCTGAGAAGTGGCTCTGTGTAGGACGAGACGATTCCTTGGGAGGGCCCAGAACCAGATCACAGTATTTTAGCTCTGCATATTTGGAGAGCCCCCTTGGATGGCGGTGAATGCACAGTATGCCACTTGCTTCTCTCTCCTAGCTTGGGACTAGATCCTTTAAATGAAACACAAGCTGGGGAAACTGGAGCTCATAACTTCAAGTCAACAGTTTCGGAATGGCAGAAAAGCCACAGGAAAAGCCTACTTCTACAGGGTAGATAATACCAAGTAGTTTTCAACTTGGTACTGGCTGCAAATGAGCAAGAAGCTCAGCAGCCTTAGTTAAACAACAACAATACACAACAAGACAATGCTTGATTTAAAATTTGAACAGGTATAATAACAACATGATGTGATCATTATTTACCTCCAACAACAAACACAGAGTTTTCCTTCGCAGCGTCTGCAAGAGCTTGAGTAGAAGGGCCAGGGACTGACTCGGCATATTCTGGAAAATATTTGGTTCCATAGGGAGAGTTGAAACACTCCTAATACAGAAAAACAGGTAAAATACATATATTTAATGTAATGTTTAAAATTTTATTTACTGCATCTATTAACAAAAATCCTAACAACGTTATCTTCTTCTGCTTTAGTCCTTGGCCACTGACTGACAAAGCAATCAGTGACCATCACGCCTGATGGCATCTTCTAGGGCAGCAACAAACTGTCTCCACTTTGCTCAGTTGACAGCCATCCTTCGTGCGGTGCCCCAGCTCTGGTTTATGATCAGCATCTCTGCCTCCACAGTTCTCCGCCAGGTGCCTTTTGGTCGTCCTTGCTTTTACTTTCCTTCTGGAGTCCACAACATGGTAATTCTGGTGACGGTATCAGGGTCTCTTTTGAGGATGTGGTTTTATTTAGTGTTTCTCTGAAGTGTTCTGTCCATCTTGCTCCTTGCCACTGTTCTGTGGTGACGAGATTTCCACTTTTGTCTCTCACTAGGGTATTGTTATTTGTGCCCTGTTTTGCACTGATCACTTTTGTTACTTTGTACACCGTGCTTTGTTCATTCATCAGTGCTGCTTCTTCTGCCTGACTTGCAAGGTTATCTATGAATTTCCTTTTGACAGCTCAGTTGTGACATTTTATTTCCTTGCTCAGCTAACTGTACTGTTCACTGCATATTTCCTTCAGCCTATGCAGTTGGTATAAATCATCCTTGTCCTCTTTGCCACTGTCATTTGTTGGTGCAAAGCATTTTATTATGGTGATGTTAGTGAATCTCCCTCTCAGTCTCACACTTATCAATCTATTGTTGATGGGCTTCCATTCTATTAATGCTCTTTCTATGCCCTTCTTCAGGATAATGGCAATGCCTTCACTGTGTTGGCCATCATCTCTTCCCGCATAAAGTAGTTTCCCCTGTTGCTGTTTTTACTCTTCCTGCCCCAGTCATGTACTCTCACATATTCCTAATATGTGTAGTCTGTAGTTTTTCATTTCCATTATATTCAGTCTCCCTGTCTTGTTCATCATTCTTACATTTCAAAATCCAATTCTGGTTTTGTATTTAGCGGTCAGGATGTTCGTTTTCATGTCAGTGGCTTCCTTTCGGCTTTCACCACTGGCAGTCATACAAGCCTCAGACTCCGGATGTCCATCCCGCAACAAAGCTTGCTCATTTGTTGCTGTTTCCATAACGTATGTAGTTGTTTACATAGACAAGGGTGCAATGTTATAGAAATCTATAATCTTTTACCTGAACACTTGAAAACCAAAATATTATGAAAACTGAAAAGTTTCATTGACAACTTTAGGCTTCTTTTCAAATGCAATTTGGGTGACATCTGAAAACTGAAAAAAATCTGGTTTACGAAATGAAGCTGTTCACAAGGATTTCACCAACTTTACGTGCAGCATTGGGCAGAGCAACCTAACCTTTGAAGTGAAGACAGGAGTACGACAGGGATGCCCCTTATCAACCACTCTATTTTTAACAGTCATAGACTGGGTGATGCGCCAGACAACAGAGGGCAATCCAAGAGGAATAAGATGGACTACATTTTCTACATTGGAAGATCTGGAATATGCAGATGACATTGCACTGCTAGCACATTCACATCAACACATCCAGGAAAAAACGGATAGACTTAATAAGTATAGCCAGCAGGTGGGCTTGAACATCAACCTAAAGAAGACAGAGGTCATGACGCTCAATGTGAGCAACTCTGAGCCCATATCAGTAAGGAATCAGCAACTGGAACAGACAGATGCCTTCACATACCTAGCAAAGACATCAACAACAGAATGAACAAAGCAAGAACAGCCTTTTTTAGTCTAAACAACATCTGGAAGTCCTCTCAGTACAGCACAAGCACAAAATTAGGATTATATCAGAGCTGTGTGCTTTCTGTGCTTCTCTATGGCGCGGAGAGTTGGAGAGTTACAGAGAAGAAAATGTCGAAAGTGTCCTCTTTTCATACAACATGCCTAAGAAAAATTCTCGGAATCTTTTGGCCGAATATCATCACCAACCAAGATCTGCTTACTCGGAGCAAGCAAGAGGACATGCACACCATCATAGCTGGCAGACGCTGGAGCTGGGTTGGCCATGTCCTTAGAAGAGACCCCGATGCCATCACAAGAACAGCTATGCTATGGACCCCTGAAGGAAAACGAAAGAGAGGCCGACCAAAAACAACTTGGCGGAGGACTGTGGAGGCTGAGATGCAAAGAATGAACCAGAGTTGGGGCACTGTACGAAGGATGGCCGCCGACCAAGCAAAGTGGAATCAATTTGTTGTTGCCCTACAAGACGCCACCAGGCGTAATGGCCACTGACTGCTTTGACGGTCGGCGGCTAAGGATCAAAGAAGAAGAAAGAAGACAAGGATTTCAGAAACAAGGTTACAGTGAAGAGGTTTCCTACTGACAACACGAGTTCCACGTTGTCCCCAGGGTTCTCTAGGACGACAAAGAAAGACTAAGGCTACTGCTACCTCAAGCAAATAAGATAACTAATAATGAGGTTGTGTGTTGAACTGGCAATCTCATCATGTAATAAAATGTCTTAAAAACTATAGCTGCAAGAACATATGAATGATTTGGTGCAGGATCACTGGTAACTAGCATCAGATGTGGCTCAATGCTCCACAGAAGGTAAATATGGGGGGAAGGGAGGATTTCATGACAAAGATTATCTTGTTAAAATATATGGAATATAAAATTCATTTTTTTACATTTTGTTACTATAATTCGTTTTGTTTTAAATACTAAAAAGATTTTTAAATATAAATTCATCAGGTATCGCGAGGGGAAAAGAACAGATGAATGGACTAAAAATATTCCCACCCCTTGCAGACATTCTATAGATACTATGTTAAAAGTTCAGCGATTTCTAAGAAAAGACAACCCACCAGTTAAAAAGTGTTCTTTTTTACTTTATTCCTTGAACCATTACCTCCCATCTCAGAAAGGAGCATAGGCCTTCAACAAATCTGAGCCAGGTCCTCCTGTACTGTGCCATTCTTTCAAGATCTTTCCATGACTTATTTATTCCTTTCATTTCTTTCTCCAGTGCTCTTCTCTGTATATTTTTTTTTGTTTCCTTCCTACCCTGAGGATTTCAGAACAAGGACTGTCTGGTAATGCTATCAACAATGTGTGTTCTATTCATCTTCATATACCCTATTCTACTGGCACCTGTCTGGTTCTTGTTATCAGTTCCACACTGGTGATCTCGTATGTACATTCCAGGTGTCAGATCTGGAGATTTTGTTAGAAGGAAAAAAATTGAGTCAGTTGCTCAGATTTCTTTTGTTATTTTGTATTACTTACATAATTTGTTCCAACCTCTTGTTTTTGTGAGTTGTTTCAGATGCTCAAGATGTTTCATCTAAAGATCTATCCATCATGCATGTTCATATATATGTGTACCCTTTTTTTTTTTGCTTAACTACTATGAAGAAAAGCAGACAGAAAAAGGTAATCCTAGACCTGAATAAAACAAATTTGCTATTAAAGTTCATTTAAAAAGTAATTCTAGTCCAGAAAAAAACAAATTAGGCATAGCAGTTCATTTAAAAAAAGTAATCCTTGACCAAAATTTTTTTTTTTTTTTTTTTCGTTTTTTCTCTAACCAGCGGCACTCGAGCTTTCCAGCCCTTTTTGGCCCAATGACATGTCATTGTGAGGCTGGGGGGTCAGTGAACTTTCCTTCCAACCAGGTCAGGAGCTTCGCTCCTTCCCATCCACAAGGGGATTATGTGCAGGAGCCGTTCAGGTTATTCAGTCAAATTCCTGGTCGTAAACATTCCTTCAAACGCTGACACCCGGGCTTGAACCTTGAAAACCTGGTCGCCAGTACAACGTTGTAGCCATTACACCAGCTCGGCTCCCCTTTGACCAAAATATAATACTTTGACATAAAAGTTCATTTAAAAAAGTAATCCTAGTCCAGAATACACAAATTTGGCATAACAGCTCATAAACAAGTAATCCTAGATTAAAATAAACAAATTTGGCATAACAGTTCATTTTAAAAAAGTAATCCTAGCCGAGTATATACAAACTTGGCATATAAGTTCAAGAAAAATAAAACAATCCTAGTTCAGGATATACCAATTTTGATTAGCAGTTCATAAACAAGTACTCCTAGTCCAGAATACACAAATTTGGCTTAACGGCTCTCACTGGTAATGTAATAATGTTTGCTCCAAAACTTGCAGCCTCTTTGATGAACTCTACTGCACGAGTGATGTTGTCAGACTTTGATATTCCGACCGCCATCTGGATCATTGCCAACTTAAACTCTGTAAAAGTAGATTGAAACTGTGTTTTATCTACATGTATTTTTAAGTGAATGCCTGTTAATTGTGAACAATTTATGTCTGTGAAATTTAACTCAAGTGTACCTGGGACCTTCAGAATTCAAGGCGGACACCATACCTCTTAGCTACTCCGATTCCCAGTACAGGGAATATAATTTATGGAATTTTTTTTTTCAGAACCAGTAGTCCTAATGATGTCATACTACTCCCTGGTCTCCTAGATTGTGAGATCCGATGCCTAACCTTCTTTCTTGGATAAGGAAAAAAAAAATAGGAGGTCCCGTGTGCAAGTTGCGCATGTTAAAAATCCCACAGCAGTTGGAAATCATAAAGAGTAGACCACGAAGCCCCTGCCCCAGCAAAATTTAAAACGTACTCACCACAAAAATATTTATAGAATGTGTGATTCCTATTTACACACACTGGGATTCTCGCCAGTGCTAGGGAGTTTGTTCACTGTGCTGAGATCCTACGTGTGTTATATAAAGAAGGAGATTGAAGCACTGATGGAGTTATCCATGTGTAATGAAGATAGTCCTTAAAACTAAACCAAACTCAGAATACAGCATCAAACATCACGGATGCAAGTCTCAGGGACTAATGTTAAAGGTTAAAATACAAAGGTAGTCCATAGTAGATACTTGTAGTTCTAGGTAGTCTCTTGGAGCCGTGGTAGCACAGTGGTTAGTGCACTGGCTTCCTAGCTCGGTGGTCCATGGTTCGATCCCCAGTTGAGGTGGGATTTTTTATACCGCAAACGGCTCCAGGGTCGACCGAGCCTCATGAATTGGATACCAGAACAACTCTGGGAAGGTTAAGGCAGCTGGCGTAATGCTGACCACATCACCCCTAGTGTGCCGATGGTCAAGAAAATATGAGCCTAACACCGTTGTCCCAATATGCCTCAATGGGCGTGTAACGGGATCCCCTCGGTAGTCTGTTATTGAGATCAAGGATAGGAGTACTGCTCCCACAGACATGTTGTACAAGGCCACTAATATGAGGTTTACAGATGAGTAGATTGGAGCATGACACTGCCAGGTTTCAATCCCAGCAACTTTGCTGCTAGAGGCAAGCATGATCTAACACCTTAGCCAACTGAACCCTAATATTATAGAGTTAAAAAATACAACTGTCTTATCCAGTATTATATAAAAGGCAAGAAAGGGGGAGGGGGCCGTAAATTAGAGCATGGGTTAACCTATGGCATCCAGAACCTGGGGGGAGAGGTGAAGAGCCTCCCAGAAAATTTATCACAACTACTTTCTCACTGGTTAAAATTCTAGTTTAGAATCAAACTAATAATAATAATAATAATAGCCCCTTCAGTCATAACTGACTATGGGAATGCGCCCCTGAGGTGACAGCCCTCAGCTGCTTATTTTCCTGGTGCTCCTTTCGACGTTTTCTCCCCTCCTCTGCTTGTTGTGTGAGCCTCTCTTCGCCCAATCTGAGGTGGTGCCGTAAATAGCATCGCCACTTAGTGGGATCGGCAGCTTCATCCTCCCATGTTGCTGGATTCATGTCCAGTGCCCTCATATCTCTCTTGCACACATCTTTGAACCTCAGCTGTGGTCGCCCAACTGTTCTCTTGCCATCTGCTAATTGTCCGTAGAAGATATCTTTTGGGATGCGACCATCTTCCATGCGGCGAACATGGCCAAGCCAGGTAAGTCTGCGCTGTCTAAGCAGTGTATACATGCTTTGAAGGCCAGCACGTGACAACACCTCGACATTTGTCACTTTATCTTTCCACGAAATGCCGAGGATGTGGCGTAGACACCGTAAATGGAAGGTATTGAGCCTTCAAACTAACAGCCTGCTCATTAAGGTAATTTATTTATTTGTATATTTTTCTATGTGTATGGTACCAAATCTTTGTGACGAAAACCTTATATCTTGATTCAATTCACACCTTTTAGCTCTCTAAGGAGCATCGGCCTTCAACAACCACGTACCAAGTCCCCTTGTCGTATGCCATCAGCTTAAGTTCTTTCCATGTCTTCATCATCATTTTAATTTTATCCAGTTTTTTTTTTAACTTGATGAAAAATATCCCGTTCAACCTCTGATGGGTTATAATTAGGATATATATTGTTTTCAATTCCAAATAATATAAACAACTGCCGATACAGGTTCTCTTCTTCATGTGTTTTCTGGATGACTTGATTATTTCATTGATTAATTTAGGGAAGGTTGGGAAGTATGAACATTAAATTCACTCTCAGGGGAAGATGTGAGGACAAAAAGGTTAAGAATCCCAGCATTAGAGTAACCAGACGTCCTGGATTGCTGAGCAGATAGGCTTAGCTATAGACTGTCATTCTGTCTGCCATTAGCAAGGCTGTTATAAGCCTTCTTACCAGAGAACCTTCTTCTATCTTTATTACAAATGCACAAAATGATAACAGGACTGCACTTGAAGAAACACCCCACAGCATGTAGAAGGATACATGTATCTTGGCAGCAATAAAGCTGGAAGGACAGACAGTGATATTAAAGTAAGAATTAAAATGGTAATAAGAGCTTTCGTGCAGTTGGGAAAAAAGTATGGAAATCAAAAGAAATAAATCCAACATTAAAAAAAAATAAGAATCCTGAACTCAAATGTCAAGTCAGTCCCATTGTATGACTCTGAAACATGGAGAACAACAATTAAGAACAGTTACAGACTTTCATAACTCGGTGCTTGTGTAGAATAGGATTGAAATGATACAAGATCACCAATGTAGAACTGACGACAAGAACAAGACAAGCGCCAGTGGAACAAAAGATGAGAAGAAGATGCTGGAAATAGATAGGCCACGCCTTGAGGAAGCCTGTTGATAGCATTACTAGGTAGTCCTTGTTCTGGAACCCCCAGGGAAAGAGAATAAGAGGAAGACCAAAGAACATATGGAGAAGAGAATTGGAGACATAATTAAAAGGAATGAGGAAGATATGGAAAGACCTTGAGCTGACGGCACAGGACAGGAGGACACAGGACAGGAGGACACAGGACAGGAGGACACAGGAGGACTTGACATGAGTTTGTTGAAAGTTTATGCTCCTTTAGGAGCTGAGGATAGTGAATGATTGAAACAAGGTTGTGGACAGTCTTTGATTGATGAAAATATCAGATACAGTTTGTTGCTCCATTCACCACCTAAATCAGTTTATACGGCAATATTAAATTTGAAAAAAACCTTTGTTTAACTTTTAGTATACGAGCGGCCTTTTAGAAAGGCCGATGATCGATCCCCGTCAATAGCGAAAATGTATAGGTGAATGCATGTTTAAAACCACTGAACAATTTAGTTACGTGCATGATATAGAGGTTTCATTTCTTCACATTTTGATATATAACACTTTATGTTATCTTTATAAATAAATTATTTAGTGCAGATCGATCATCGGCCTTTCTAAAAGGCCGCTCGTATACTAAGAATTTAAGAATATAGCTCATATCACTGCACTCAGATGGGTTTAAATGAAGAAACAGTGGGGCATGTGGGAAATCTCTCTCAAATGTCTATCGATCCAGGAGGCCAATTAAGTCACCCATATTATTGCAGCCTTAAATGAGAATTCAGAGATGCAGTAATAAGGGGTACGGGTTTGGAGTCCTAATCTATTCTATCGGCTGTCTTCCTCCTGGCCTGGTTCCATTCTAGTCCTCGGCCCTTCAAAGATTGTCTAATGTTGTCCTCCCAGCGGACTCTGGGTCGTCCTGGGGGTCTGGATCCCTGGCTCTTTGTTTCCCATGCTTGTCGTGGTAGCCAATCTTCCATTCTACAGACATGGCCAAACCATCTTAGTTGGGACGGTTCTACTTGGGTCTGCGTATCATCTGGTTGTGGACCATGTCTCTTCTTGTTACTTCAACCACCTTCCTCAGATACCTCATTTCTGAGGTTTGGATCTGGCTTTTGTGGGTTGTAGTCATTGCCCATGACTCGCATCCATATGTCAAGACTGGGACACAGGTGGAGCGGTATACAGCCATCTTCGTTTTCTTACCAACCTCTCTCTTGCTGAGGAATCCTCGATTTATGGCCTGAAAGTCTCCCAGCTGCTGCTTTTCGAGTGGCCAACTCTTCTTTGACGCCTCCCTTTCGGTCTATAATAGCTCCGAGGTATTTAAAGTTGTCGACCTGCTCCAGGACCTGTTCTCCCAGCTTAATCTGATGTCTTCTTTCCTCTCGTGATATCACCATGGTTTTTGTTTTCGAGCTGCTTATGATCATCCCTCTCTTCTCCAGCTCTTCCTTTCAGGCTTGCAGGTTGGATTCAAGATGTGCCTCTGATTTAGCAATCAGGGCAACATCATCAGCAAATGCCAGCTCTGAAATACAGACCTTGTCTCATCTTCCAGTACCCCACTGAATACTTTCTTGTCCTCTCCTTACATGCCTTGATGACATTGTCCATGAGGAGTATGAAAACATAAGGTGACAGGATATCACCTAGTCTTACACCAGTGGAGGTCCTGAATTCTTCTGACTTATGGTTTGCCGTCCTCACATAATTTCTGCAAGACTTGTAGAAGCACTGTATAGCATGAATCAGAGGTGTTGGAATGTTCTTCCTTGCCAAACAGTCCCAGAGTTTGTTCCAGGGGACCTTGTCAAATGCCTTTTCCAGATCTCAGAAGCAAAGATGGATCTCACTCTTATACTCAATAGCCTTTTCACTCAACTGTCTGAGTGTGAAGATTAGGTCTTGAGTAATTCGATTTGCTCGGAAGCCACACTGGACCTCATCCATTTGTGGCTCAGTGTAGTGGTTTTTGATGTTATTGCGTGGTTGTTATGTTGCCTAGTGTCCTGGATGAGGTCAGCTGTGAAGGCTCCTGATGATAACAGTCTATGTAAGTTACAGAAGGCCTTTCTGCTACCACTTATGACCTCAAACAGACCTATTCTGCTACTATGTATGTAAGCTACGTTAAATGTCTAGGGTACTGAATTGTGATGTGTAGGTAATTAAATATACAGACACACACATGTAAATACTAAGTCTAATACTAAGAATAATAATCTCTATGATAAAATCAAATAACACTGTCTTTAGAATTTAAATTTGACAATCTTTTAAATTTATTTTGTCCTGAACCAAATGTTTCTTATGGTCAGGACGTATGAAATAATATGTATTTATCAATAAAGGTGCATATATATTGAACAATCAAAATGAAAATTTTATACATAAATATATGGTTACATTGGTTGATATTAATATTGACTACACTGTCTTTGGAAGAACTAGCACTGGATGTTTAGTTGGGGTGGTGTCATCATGCCCAATCTCGGTTTTACAATGTTCATGCCTTGGAAATATAGACCTGCAGTACAGTTTTTATCAACACGATTTTGGTTTATTTATTTATTTGTGGAACCAGTGTGATGAATCTACAGCAGGCCAGGTATTCACTTAACTGGCCTGTGACGATGCAGTACAGAATTCTAGTATCCCACTCCTCACATCAGCTGGAGTAAATGTTAGGCTGCTTCTGCATCCACTCTTGTACTTCTACAAAAGCATCTGGCACTAGCGTAGTGCCAGACCAGAAACTCTGAAACCAAAATTTGTGCCATGTGTCACACACTGCTTAATGCACCAATTTTACACACACAACAAAGCAAACAGAACTTACAAAGATTGGGTCAGATCTCTCTGACCAACTCAGCACATCTCACCCAGGTGGTATCAAATAGTACCAGTTTCCAAAGACTGCATTGCATCCGAAATATGTTCAATAGTTTCCTCTTCCATCCAATAAGGTGGGTGTAATGTTCCCACTGATCTCAAATATAGATCTGTCTTCTATAGTCTTTGATATGCTTTCTATTATTATGTGTTTGTCTCTAGGCCCTGGCTGTCGCTGGGGACCTAGAATAAGCACTCACTTGTCGTAATCATTTTTCATGATATGGCAGTATCAATCACTCAAAATATTAAATGTTAAATAAAAGGGTTAATGAATTTTTCTCCTTACCACAATTCAAAATGTGAAAACACAGTTACGTTGTACTAGCAAAACTCAGCTGAGCTGCTGGCTATAGTATGGCGTCCCACTGATAATATATATATCTTCTGGAAAACACTCATTTAGCAGTAACGAACTGTGTTTAAGGACAGTCTTTTAAAAATGGCACAAGCGTGCGTCTCTCTTTCAATAATATAAATGCTTTTGTCCAATCAGCGGACTTCCCCTCTACTTTTTCAAATATTCAAACTAAAAGTCCAATTTCAGTCCAATCTCAGTCTAGTGTGTAGTATTTTTCTGTCGGTCCGTCTGTCTCAACTTGGTTTTTTCCCAAAATTACACTTGTTTTTTGGACTAACTACAAGAAAAAACTACACAAACCTGCCCCACTTACTTATACGATTTCTATGCTAAGTTATTTTTAGCTACTATCCTCCTACTTTGCCCCTAGTCCACTGCAGTTTGATTTTATGCGTTCGGCTCAAGGACGTCAAAATGTAACTTTAGTGAAAATATGCACAAAAAACTGTTCGCTAGTCTGTATTGAACAATACAGTCTTTCGTCAATATCTTCCGTGTTATCTGTCCGTCTGTGTAATTAAAAGTATATTATTTGTCAGATTAAGATGGGCTATCAAACTAGCTAGTTTTTATTTTCCTAACTTTATTATTAAAGAAAAACCTACTTTTCTCAAGGTTAGTTTTGAAATTTGTTTTTGAACCTTCGTCCACGGCGTTTGCCGCTATATTCAAACAAAACAACCAATTACCGTAAAACGTCCAAGATACGACTGTTTCTAACAAGAGCTAAGGTCGTTTTTCTACCAATTCCTTACATTGTGTCAACTAGTGGTGTAATTTTTTCTTTCAAAACTACAAATTGCGTCTTTTTAGCATTTAGATTCAGACACGTGTTCCGACCGTCATATTTTTTTCTTTTATCTCCGTTTCCCTCCCGTCTAACAGGGTAAACCGTTTAGTCTGCATGTTCTAACTAGTTGGTTATCAATGGCGCTAGAAAACGCTGGCGTAGGCGAGAATGTAACATCGTATCTTACGTATAATTTTATCCCCACATGTTATTTTACCTATCTTTATAATTGGAGGAATTTTAACGTTGCATCACTGTAATTTCACCACACATCTCCCCACCTGAGAACATGCACTAAAGCAAGTTCCAAAACCAGTGATACACATAGATAAAATTAACTCCTCCCGCCTGCCAACTACTCTAATTTTGATCACAGGGGTGCCTACTGAGGAAATCTGCACTGACATTCTGTGACCCCGGGATATATTCAATATTAAACTGATAAGGTTGCAACAATAAAGACCATCTTAACAATCTTGCATTTTCATGCTTGGCCTGAGATAAGAACACTAGGGGCTGGTGATCCGTCTGGACCACAAAAGTCCTACCATACAGATAGATTTGGAACTTTTTTATTGCCCAGATTAACGCTAAACATTCTTTTTCGCTTGTGGAATATCCTTGCTCCGCTTTGTTCAACTTGCGGCTTGCATAAGCGACTGGGTTCAGTTCCCCATTGGGTGAAGAGGACCTTTGCAACAGAGCCGCCCCCAGGCCTACATTGCTTGCATCTGTTCTCACCACAAAGTCCTGAGTCAAATCAGGCAATTTGAGAATAGGCTTGCTAGTGAGTTTTTCCTTTAACTCTTGAAATGCCAATTCACATTGCGCTGACCAAACAATTTTATCTGGATTTCCCTTGCGAGTCAGATCAGTCAGAGGAGCACATATAGAGTTAAAATTTTTGATATATTTTTGGTAAAACCCACATAACGACACGAATGATCGCACGTCTTTTTTTGTTTGTGGTCTAGGTGCTCTCTGCAGTTTTTCCAAGTTCTTGGGGTCAGGGGTCATGTTACCCTGATATACAGTATGTCCCAAGAATTCCAACTCTTTGCATCCAATACAACATTTTGTTGGTCTAGCAGTTAAGTTCGCTTCCCTAAGCCTATCAAATAACATATTCAGAGAGTTAATGTGTTCTTCAAATGTTTCTGTGGCGACGAGAATATCATCCATGAAATTTGTGATACATGGATTATTCAAGGGATCCAACAATTTGCGCATCATCCTAGAAAATACACTCGGAGCATTTTTCAGTCCGAATGGTAGCATGTTGAATTCATAATGTCCTTCCGAGGTGCTAAAAGCTAAATAAGGTCTAACTTCAGGCTTCACTGGAATCTGGTAATAGCCTTTGCTAAGATCCACCTTCGAAAAGTATTTTGCCTTGTTCAATCTGGCAAATAACTGTTTTGTGTCTGGTAATGGATCCACTTGTCCTTCTGTGACAGCATTCAGTTTCCTGTAATCTATGCACAGTCTATGTTCCCCAGACGGTTTCCTCAACAAAACTACACTGGAGCTAAAAGAAGATTCACTGTGAGAAATAATCCCTTCTTTCAACAAATAATCTATTTCCTCTTTCAATGCCTTCTCCTTAGCGAACGGAACAGAATAGGCTCTCATACAGATTGGGTTTGAGTCTACCAGCTTCATGTCATACTGTAGCAAATTTGTATGTCCTGGTTTATCTGTTAATACATCTGTATGTTCCTCCAGAACCTGTTGAACTCTCTCCCTCTGATTTTTAGTCAGGTGCTTACTGACTTTTACCTGTGCTGCTGTCTCACAGGGATGTAATGGGTATTCATGTGAGGTGAGTGGTTCCTTTTTCATTTTAGTTGCGATAGCCAAGGTCAGTAAGGGGGTGCTTTCCTGGATTGGTCTGTCCAGATACTTCTTTAAAAGGTTCACATGATATATCTTTTCCTTCCCCTTTTTGTCAATTTTATAGTTTGTTCTAGACACCTTCTCTAGAACCGTATATGGACCTTGCCATCCAATTTGCAACTTATTCTGGCTGCCGGGTAGTAGAAGAAGCACTTTCTCTCCCACAGCTAATTCTCTGTCCTTTGCTTTCCTATTAAAATACGCTGCATGTTTCTTCCTGGCTTGTCTCAAATTATCATTTGCCAGTTTCCATCCAGCTTTCAGACGAGTGGTCAGCTCGTTCACATATTGATATGATGAGGTAACAGTCTCTTCTGCCCTCTCATCTGTCCAGGTCCTTAATAATGCTTCTAATGGACCTTTTATTGGCCTCCCAAATAGCAGGGTTGCGGGAGCCATCCCGGTTGAACTATGTGGTACCTCCCGATACGCAAACAACGCGGCGGGCAGAAATTGATCCCACATATCAGGTTTTTCATGTGCCAGCTTCCTCAGGATAGAAATGAGAGTCCCATTGAACCTCTCTACCTGGCCGTTCCCTTGTGGATGGTACGGACTACAATGAAAGTGTCTGGCTTGAAATAGCTTAAAAACTTCTTCCGTTAGTTTCCCCTTGAACTGTGAGCCATTATCAGTCAAGATTTGATGCGGGAATCCTAATCTTGTGAATATTGTAAGTAGTGCCTCTGCTACATGTTTCGAATCAATTGATGGCAGGGCTACCGCCTCTCCCCACATAGAACAAGTGTCCACCAGAGTAAGGATGTAACTGTTCCTCCTCTTGGTCCGAGTGAGAGGTCCCACAATATCCACTGCAACCCTCTCAAAAGGTGTTCCCACTATGGGCATTTCCCCTAGAGTTGCAGGAGCAGTCCAATGCTTTGGAGCTACCCTTTGACATTCTGGACAGGATTTGACATATCTTTTTATATCTTCCGTTATCCCTGGCCAGAAGTAATGACAAGCTATACGCTGTCCTGTGGCGCTGATCCCCATGTGACCACTGAAGGGAATCGCATGCCCTAGTTCCATCACTTTATCCCTATATGAAGCGGGAAGAACCAGCTGGTTGTGACCATTTGTTCCAGTTCCGGCCTTCCTGTATATCAAATTGTTCTTCATAAAGTACTCCCTTGCTTGGAGGTGTGTGGCATTTGGGCAATTTTTTAAAACATGGCTTGAGTGTCCTATCCTCAGCCTGCGCCTTCCTCATCTCTTCTGGATGAGCATTTATAGGTTCACCTTCTTCCTCCTTTTTCTGTGACCTGGTCTGCACTGTCGCCATGATCACAGGTCTCTCGGGATTCCCCAAGAAGACGTATCTACACCCCAATATCAGAGGGTAGATTGGTTCATCTATCACTGCTGCTCTGAGTTCTCCTTCCACATAGCGAGTTTTCACCGTTATCCTTGCGATGGGAAGTGTCATGAGTGGTATGTCCTTAGTCGCCCCTTGTATTTCCACTGTTTCTGTGGTATACTGACTTGGGTCCACTAGGCTAGACTTCACAACTGAATCATAATCCAAACCTGTATCATATAGGCACCTTATGGTGACCCCATTACAAATAACATCCTCACAAACTGGGGGGTGATAAGGTTCCTGCTGTCCATTAGGATTAACCTTTAATCTCTGGTTCCCCGATTTCATTGCAGCAATGTTTGAAGGTTTCCTTTTACAAAATTCGGTGTTATGGTTGTCTTTCTTACACCATTTGCACCATCTCTTTCCTTGGTTAAACGGTTTTCTTTCATTATATTTTTGGTCATTGAACTGTGAGTTTCTATCACGATAATCATTTCGTGGCCTATCAAAGTTTGTCCTACCTTTATTACCTTGTTCTCTGGTATCAAATTTACTAAAGTGCTGTGGAGCTTTAAAATTTTCTATATGCTTCTTTTTAGTGCCACTTACCTCTGCCTGGGCTGCCTGATACCTCTCAGCGACATTCAAAACCTCCCCCAACCTCTCTGCACCTTGTTCCATGAGAAATTTTCTCAGGTCTGGAGCCATGGACTCTCTTAATTGCTCTATCATGATCATCTCTTTGAGATCTTGGGTCTTCCCCAGAGCAGTCCATTTCTCCAAATAGGTTTCCAGTCTGGCAGAGAATTGGTGGTATGTCTCCCCAGACAAAAGTTTGGCATTTCTAAACTTCTTACGATAAAATTCACCATTCTTTTCATATCTCAATAACAAAGCCTGCTTTAGCATGTCATAATTGTCTTGGTCGTCTCTATTCATCTTAGCAAAAACTTCATAAGAAGTACCTCTAAGCCCCTGGGATAACTTAAGACTCCACCTCTCTCTCTCCAACCCATACGTAGTAGCCAATAGTTCAAATCTACTGAGGTACCCCTCGATGTCATCGTCTTTCTCAACAAAATGGTCTAAATGAAACCCCATAGCTGAGGTTGAGGCTCCCTGACTAGGCGTGGCATCTGATGGAAGGGGGCTGGCACCATTTTCAGGAGCATGGCCTTGTAATTCCAGCTCCCTTAGTCGTAACTCGTGCTCCCTTTGCAATCTTCTATCTTCTGCTTCCCTTTCGGCAGTTAATCTCTTATCTACTGCCTCCCTTTCGGCAGTCAATCTCCTTTCTGCTGCCTCCCTTTCAGCCTTTTTTTCTTCTAATTGGAGCCTCTTTATTTCAGCCTCCCTATCTGCCTCCAATGCCTTAGCCTCTTTGTCAGCCTCAATCTGCAGCCTCTTAAGTTCTTTGTCAGCCTCAATTTGTAACCTCTTCTCTTTAGCTAACCTCCTATCTTCCCTTTCAATATACTTGTCACATTCTGAAGTTACATACTGAATTAAAACCTGACCCTCCATGTTCATCTCCTTCGCCGTCAGCACAGCAGCCGATCTAAATTTTGCTAGATCTGCCATACGAAATCATACAATTCAACAATGACTAAGGTAAATTCCAAGTATATAATTACCAAGGTAATATATTAATTAATTAATTAATTACCACTGGCTGTGAAGATTCAACAACTTTTATTTTCCACTTTTAATTTAAGGGACACTTTTAAATTTATACAACTCTGTCCCCACTAGTTTAATTCCCAGACCAGGAGACCCTAATATCTTTGATAAACCTAAATCCCGGGACAAGAGCTACCCAATATTTGTAGTGGGAGAGGGTTCAAATCCCGGACAGGACCCCAATATTTGTAGTGGTTTTTGATGTTATTGCATGGTTGTTATGTTGCCTAGTGTCCTGGATGAGGTCAGCTGTGAAGGCTCCTGATGATAACAGTCTATGTAAGTTACAGAAGGCCTTTCTGCTACCACTTATGACCTCAAACAGACCTATTCTGCTACTATGTATGTTAGCTACGTTAAATGTCTAGGGTACTGAATTGTGATGTGTAGGTAATTAAATATACAGACACACACATGTAAATACTAAGTCTAATACTAAGAATAATAATCTCTATGATAAAATCAAATAACACTGTCTTTAGAATTTAAATTTGACAATCTTTTAAATTTATTTTGTCCTGAACCAAATGTTTCTTATGGTCAGGACGTATGAAATAATATGTATTTATCAATAAAGGTGCATATATATTGAACAATCAAAATGAAAATTTTATACATAAATATATGGTTACATTGGTTGATATTAATATTGACTACACTGTCTTTGGAAGAACTAGCACTGGATGTTTAGTTGGGGTGGTGTCATCATGCCCAATCTCGGTTTTACAATGTTCATGTCTTGGAAATATAGACCTGCAGTACAGTTTTTATCAACACGATTTTGGTTTATTTATTTATTTGTGGAACCAGTGTGATGAATCTACAGCAGGCCAGGTATTCACTTAACTGGCCTGTGACGATGCAGTACAGAATTCTAGTATCCCACTCCTCACATCAGCTGGAGTAAATGTTAGGCTGCTTCTGCATCCACTCTTGTACTTCTACAAAAGCATCTGGCACTAGCGTAGTGCCAGACCAGAAACTCTGAAACCAAAATTTGTGCCATGTGTCACACACTGCTTAATGCACCAATTTTACACACACAACAAAGCAAACAGAACTTACAAAGATTGGGTCAGATCTCTCTGACCAACTCAGCACATCTCACCCAGGTGGTATCAAATAGTACCAGTTTCCAAAGACTGCATTGCATCCGAAATATGTTCAATAGTTTCCTCTTCCATCCAATAAGGTGGGTGTAATGTTCCCACTGATCTCAAATATAGATCTGTCTTCTATAGTCTTTGATATGCTTTCTATTATTATGTGTTTGTCTCTAGGCCCTGGCTGTCGCTGGGGACCTAGAATAAGCACTCACTTGTCGTAATCATTTTTCATGATATGGCAGTATCAATCACTCAAAATATTAAATGTTAAATAAAAGGGTTAATGAATTTTTCTCCTTACCACAATTCAAAATGTGAAAACACAGTTACGTTGTACTAGCAAAACTCAGCTGAGCTGCTGGCTATAGTATGGCGTCCCACTGATAATATATATATCTTCTGGAAAACACTCATTTAGCAGTAACGAACTGTGTTTAAGGACAGTCTTTTAAAAATGGCACAAGCGTGCGTCTCTCTTTCAATAATATAAATGCTTTTGTCCAATCAGCGGACTTCCTTTCTACTTTTTCAAATATTCAAACTAAAAGTCCAATTTCAGTCCAATCTCAGTCTAGTGTGTAGTATTTTTCTGTCTGTCCGTCTGTCTCAACTTGGTTTTTTCCCAAAATTACACTTGTTTTTTGGACTAACTACAAGAAAAAACTACACAAACCTGCCCCACTTACTTATACGATTTCTATGCTAAGTTATTTTTAGCTACTATCCTCCTACTTTGCCCCCTAGTCCACTGCAGTTTGTTTTTATGCGTTCGGCTCAAGGACGTCAAAATGTAACTTTAGTGAAAATATGCACAAAAAACTGTTCGCTAGTCTGTATTGAACAATACAGTCTTTCGTCAATATCTTCCGTGTTATCTGTCCGTCTGTGTAATTAAAAGTATATTATTTGTCAGATTAAGATGGGCTATCAAACTAGCTAGTTTTTATTTTCCTAACTTTATTATTAAAGAAAAACCTACTTTTCTCAAGGTTAGTTTTGAAATTTGTTTTTGAACCTTCGTCCATGGCGTTTGCCGCTATATTCAAACAAAACAACCAATTACCGTAAAACGTCCAAGATACGACTGTTTCTAACAAGAGCTAAGGTCGTTTTTCTACCAATTCCTTACATTGTGTCAACTAGTGGTGTAATTTTTTCTTTCAAAACTACAAATTGCGTCTTTTTAGCATTTAGATTCAGACACGTGTTCCGACCGTCATATTTTTTTCTTTTATCTCCGTTTCCCTCCCGTCTAACAGGGTAAACCGTTTAGTCTGCATGTTCTAACTAGTTGGTTATCAATGGCGCTAGAAAACGCTGGCATAGGCAAGAATGTAACATCGTATCTTACGTATAATTTTATCCCCACATGTTATTTTACCTATTATCTTTATAATTGGAGGAATTTTAACGTTGCATCACTGTAATTTCACCACACTCAGCTAGGCGTCTGAGTTTCTGCTCCAGTATTCTAGAGTAGATTTTACCAGGGACACTGAGAAGGGATATGCCTCTATGATTTCCACATTGTCGGTTGTCACCCTTTTTGAAAATCGGTGTTATTACGGCGATCTCCCAATCCTTTGGTATGGTCTTGTTGCACCAAGCTGCCTGTAGGAACCTTAGGAGTAATAGTTCGCCTGCTGCTCCCCTGTACTTAACCATTTCTGGTGTTATGCCATCATGTCTTGCTGCTTTGCCCATCTTGATTTTCTCCAGTGCTGCCTTCAGTTCTTCCATCTTTATGTCATCTTCATCACTATTGGTTTCCCCTTCTGTGTCAGTGGTTTTCATTTCTGATGGTTAACCTTGCTCACCATCCAGGAGCTCTGAAAAATATTCTGTCCATTACTTCTTTTGGGGCAGTAAGCAATTTGCCTTGCTTGTCCTTTATAAATTTAAGAGGGCACTGTTCCTCATATTCTTTAGGGTCTTATAGAACAATTTCTGGTTTTCTTGCGCATCACTTTCTAGCTTTTCTCCAAATTCTTCCCAGGACTTCTGTTTTGCTGCTAGCACCTTGTTCTTTGCTTCTGTTCTGAGTATCATATATTCTCTGTATTTCTCTGTTTTTCCTGGTGTGCTTTTTGCTCCTAAGTATTGTGTCCATGCCTTTTTCTTCTCTCTTATTTTCTCTTTAACCTCATCTATCCACCAAGGTGTCCTCTTTCTCTTGTTCCCAAGTCGAACTTCACCACATCCTTCTGCTGCAGCTGTCTTTATGATGTCCTTGAATTTCAGCTAGAGTGTTTCCAGGTCATCAGGTTGTTGTTCTGTGTTTTCACAGCTGTAGCAATAAGCCCCTGGTATCTGGTCTTCACTTCTGGCTCTCTCAGCTTGTAGGTCTTAATGTTTGTTTCCCCAGTTCGTTTACTTAGCTTCTTGCGTGATGTTGGGCAGTTCCTAGGCTGAGTAACTCTTTCAGTTGTTCTTTTAATTGTTAACAAGTAGTGGTCACTTCCAATCTCTGGCCCCCTCCACACTATAGCATCCCGGACATACTTGAATGAGCTCTTCCTAGTCGATCACTGACTTCTCATTCTTTGTTGGTTCACACCTAGTGTATACATGTATGCGCTTATGGGGGAACTTTGTGTTTGTAATGATCAGATTCTGCTCAGTGCAGAATCTAAGGAGTCACTTTCCATTGTCATTAAGAGTATCTTCTCCATATCTTCCGAAAACTTCACCCCATCTAGCATGGTCATTTCCAACTCTGGCATTGAAATCTCCGAACAGGATTACTTCATTCAGGCAGTCTTCCACTGTCCTTTGAAGCAGCTCAAAGAATTCCTCCTTGACCTCTGCTCGCTCATCTTCATTTGGCCCATACACAATGACAAGGTTGACTATGGTTTCTCCTTCTTTTAGTTTTAGGACCATAATGCGTTCCGACACAAAGTTCCATCCCTTGATACTATCCCTTTGGTTCTTGGCCACTATACAATCCACGCCCCCTTTAGCTCTTTCAGATATGGGGACACCACTGTAGAGCAGCATGTCACCATCGAGATCCATAACTCCTTGTCCTTTTTTCTTTGTTTCTGTTAAAGCCAGGATTTCTAATTTGGCTTTCCTCATCTCTTCCACCAGCTCCTCTTCCTTCCCATTTATACTTCTTGTGTTCCATGTTCCGTAAGTCGTAATCCGTTCCAGTTCGTCGCCTTTAGAAGCAGTCCGGTTTTCTCTCTTGTGTTTCTCGTAATCTGGTTTTTAAGACAAACAGGTGATTGGCCTGTTGTGCCTTTGCATGATGGAGGGGCTGCCTCCTTACAGCCTCTATGCAGGCCGCCCTCCTCCTTTTTCAGCCAGGCTTGGGACCGGCCTAGGTGGAGTTGCCTATAAATAATAATGAACAATATTGATCTCTACTTTAGTATTTTATTTACTGATCGATTTTACTTAATCAAAGAATATGTGTGATATTTTTACCAAAAAAAAAAAAAAAATACACAGTAACAGTGTTTATTATTTTTATTACATTTTATAAATTAGGCTATATCTCAGTACGGCTTGTTGTTTCGCCAAAATTGGCAAGTACCGAGTCGAGTCGAAAGGCTGTGACTTAAGTCCGACTCGAGTCAACAACACTGGTCAAACGTAAGAAAAAGTGCTATCAATCCAATCATCGCTAATAATGTTCGTCTGGCACTTAGCGACAACGGCCACAAGAAAACGTTTGTGTTAAGTTTTCAGCAAAAAACAGATGTGACATCTTCATGCCAAGTGCCAGTCATCACGCATTTGCATACTGCCATGACTAGATCTATATTAAATGTTACTGTGCAGCCGTGTGAAGTATCTATACTGCTTCATTAATAACAAAGCTTGGTTAAAGTATTCAATCTCTCTTACTGGTCATTCTTGATGTGTGTCACTTGCAACTTGGCTGCGTCAGGATGATCGAAAGTACAATCAACTCGTATTTCTTAGAGTAATCTCCCTTGGTTTTGAGCGCTCGATTATCAAAGCGGTTACGGTGTTTGCCTCTCGCGGCAAAGTTACACTGGTTCAGGGTTCGAAACCTGATATCGTCACGCTCCAGTCTACCGAGCAGTAAATTGCCAAATGGGTACCTGACTCTGCTCTTGAGTTATGGAAGGTAAAGGCAGCGAAGAGAGCTGGTCACCACACCTCATACAGCAAGAACACTTCACCCCCCCCCCCCCTTTACCCTTACAGCAGTATCTTCTATGGGTGGGGTCGGAGTGGCTAAGAGGTATGGCGTCCGCCTCGAATTCTAAAGGTACGGTACCGGGTTCGATTCCCAGAAAAGGGAATCTAATTTATGGAAATTTTGTTCAGAACCAGTGGTCCTAATGATGTCATACTTCCCTCTGGACTCCTAGGTATTCAGACCGGCCTTCTTGGATAAGGGGAAAAAATAAGGTCCCGTGTGCAAAGTTGCGCACGTTAAAAATCCCTTTGTCTTCCCTTATCTCTTTTTCCTTCAATGTTACCCGTTGTAACGATATATTCTAGCTTTCCTCTTCTCATAACATGCCCCTCTAAAAAAGTGGATTGCTTCTTTCTAACTTGTGAAATAAGTTTCCTTTGTGCATTGACCTCTTTCATGACATTCTTATTTCTCTTTTTGGTTGTCCATCGTATTTTTAACATTCTTTTGTAAAGCCACATCTATGTGGCCTCTAGTGACTTCCCTACTTGTTTACTAACTGTCTGTGACTCCCTCCCATACGTCAGGATTGGTTCTATATAACGCTGAAGAACCCTCTTTCTTACTTCCATTGACAAAGAACCGTTGCATAAAATATCGTACCGGTACTCTTCATATTATAGAATGCTGTTTTTGCCTGATCTATTCTGCTCTTCATTTATGAGATGCATCTTCCATCCGTTGTTATTAATGTGCCCATGTATTAACTATTATAATCTATTGAGCTGTTTTAAAAAATGGTCCATTTACTTTGATAGTACATTCTACTAGAAATACGTTTACATCAGGTCGGAGTCCAATGATCTAAAGTAAGAAATAACAGACGCCTACTACTCCTTAAAAAATGTGACCAAGTGATAATTTTCAGACTGAGAGCAGGCCACTGCAAACTCAAATACCATCTGTTCAGGTAATTAAATATCGGACAGACATATATGAGCCTAAGAAAGAACCAAAGTTGGGGCACTGTACGAAGGATGGCTGCCGATCGATCAAAGTGTAAACAGTTTGTTGCTGCCCTACAAGACGACACCAGGCATGATGGCCACTGACAGCTTTGACAGTCGGCGGCTAAGGATCAAAGAAGAAGATATATGTGCCTATACGGGAGAAACAAACAGTTGAACATATCCTGCAAGATTCTCGGCTCCACAATAGGACGAGAATGACAGCGTGGCTTTCGCTCTTCCATTTGAATCACAAACTGTATGACGATGAAAGAAGCCTAAGATATACCGCAGGCGACGAGAGAAGCATGAGACAGAACGCCAACTTTAAGATAGAATTATATATGGTTTACATAAGAGCGAGCGCAGAAGAAGTATGAGGTTGTTAACACATGTATCATCATCAGGTGCCATCTCCACAGCAAAAGTCGGTTGTAATAGATCTCCAGCGTCTTCTGTCTCTTATCTTGATGGTACACTCTGACAGACTCTTTCCTGGCCAACTCTTAAATGTTATGTTCCCACTTATAGCGCGGTTTCCACTTGATCGTTTTGTCTTCAACTCTGCCCTCCATCATAGTCTTCAGCAAGGATTTATAAATTTGTATATGGCCAAATTATTTTAGCTGTCCTTTTGATCTCCTTCATTAATTCTCTTTTCATTCCTAAGTTTGTCTACGATATCTATATTTGTTTTCTTCTCCTTCCATGAGATTCGCCATATTCTTCTATTTAACCACATCTCGACAGCCTCAAATCTCTTTTCCAATTGCTTGTACATTGTCTATGTTTCTACACCATATATATATATATAAACAGTTGACTTTCAGTTTAAGTTAATTGTTTAGATAATAGTATTTGTCTCATGTTGTTGAATGTAGCGTTGGCCATTCCTATTCTCTTCTTGATTTCTGTTTCACATCAGCCATCTTCTGTTATTGCATGACCAAGAACTGAGAAACTCTTGACTTGTTCCAAGATTTTCCCATTTAATCTTATTTGTAATCTTTGCATATCGTCTGTTTTGCTAATTATCAAAGTTTTAGTTTTCTCAAAGTTAATGTCCAATCCTGACATATTCTATTTACTTACGACATTAGTTCTTGTAAGTCTTGTTCATGTTTAGCTAACAAAACTGTATCATCTACATATCTAAGGTTGTTTATTGATCTTAAACCGACGTTCAGTCCCGGTATTTCCTGTATCTGTTTGAATTTTAGTTTCTATGCTTATTATATTATACAAGCAAGATCACATACCGCAACTCTATCGTATCTAGCTTGTCATTAATCGGGACTAGAAGATAACGAATAATACTGACGAATATCACACAAACGGCACTTTCATAATTTACCTGGAGTGTCAGTAGATGCTACATCTGAGAAACGTCTTAGGCAGCTAGTAGCAGAGAAGATAACAGATCAATTCTCCCCCTTTCTAGGATCAGATAATCCCAGGCTCTCCTCTCCCACTGTTTTTTTTTCTTTGTTAAATTATCTCCCGTGCTCCCAGCTTGGGTCTTATCTACGCCGCGGAAAGAAAGGTTGTAATAATTTTGGTTATATAAGTAGTGGGTCCCGCTGAATTCGGGAACTGTTTGATCTAGATATCGGCACGCCAAAGTTTGGCGCGGCTCTGCTGGAAGGCAGTGTTTCTCAACAATTCATTAACACATAACCACTTCTAAATTTGATATCATATCAACAGCAGAATATTAAACGATGAACACATAGACAGCAACATCCTACGACCCAGAATTATGTGTGTGGTAGAATCATCATCATCCTGTTCCTTTGCGCTTCTTTACAAGAACGTACCAACCACGGCAGCTGGTTAGTCACATGCTCTTGCAGCAGTGGCTTCTGTAGCCATAAGTTTGACATGATGAGGTTGCCAGCCACATGCACATCCTCAGTCGCCATGTATGGTGGTGTAGTAGTAATCCTATTCTTTGTTCGTCACAAAACTACACAGAACTATTGGTGAATCATTATCATTCCTTTCAGCTCCCCCAGGAGCATAGGCTTTCAACAAACTTATGCCAGGTCTTCCTGTCCCGTGCCATCAGCTCAAGGTCTTTCTATATCTTCTTCATGTCTGTCTCCAGTTCTCTTCTCCGTGTGTTCTTGGTCTTCCTCTAACTCTCTTACCCTGGATATTCCAGAACAAGGACTGCCTTGTAATGCTATCAACAGGTTTCCTCAATGTGTGTCCTACATGTAGTAAAATCTGCGAGAATAATCGCTCATTTCAGTAAGATTTTAGTCATAAAATGATAATAAATAAACCCGCCCTATTGTGTCTGACGGTGATGCTCTCACACGCCATTTATTACAAATAAGGGAGGGAAACCTGAGGCCTGTAAACAGTAAATTAATATGAAACAAATATAAAGGTATGTTATCAGGCACTCGCAGGAAATAAAGAAGTAGAACACCAGACAACAGAAAAACAACAGACATGAGTGGCTTACCCAGGATTTGAACACTGGACCTTACGTGCGACAACCCCGCCTAGCCATGCAAGCGAATCACACTATCCGCTCTGCCATCTACGCATCATCTAAAATGATGTTTCAATGGCAGGTCAATAGTGCGAACCACAATACACGACACCAGAAGTCCTCCATGGGCAGTTCAGCCTATTAATGACGCAATCACTTCTGTTGTATTTCTATCAAGCAGTATAGGCCGAATCCAACAAGACCCTTAGGACCTTAATACTGTGTCCAGTAAATGATAGTAGACTAGAACAGTGAGAACAGGATAGTGGGTAGGTTTGGTATTGTACAAACATTTATTACAAATAAGGGAGGGAAACCTGAGGCCTGTAAACAGTAAATTAATATGAAACAAATATAAAGGTATGTTATCAGGCACTCGCAGGAAATAAAGAAGTAGAACACCAGACAACAGAAAAACAACAGACATGAGTGGCTTACCCAGGATTTGAACACTGGACCTTCCGTGCGACAACCCCGCCTAGCCATGCAAGCGGATAACATACCTTTATATTTGTTTCATATTAATTTACTGTTTACAGGCCTCAGGTTTCCCTCCCTTATTTGTAATAAATGTTTGTACAATACCAAACCTACCCACTATCCTGTTCTCACTGTTCTAGTCTACTATCATTTACTGGACACAGTATTAAGGTCCTAAGGGTCTTGTTGGATTCGGCCTATACTGCTTGATAGAAATACAACAGAAGTGATTGCGTCATTAATAGGCTGAACTGCCCATGGAGGACTTCTGGTGTCGTGTATTGTGGTTCGCACTATTGACCTGCCATTGAAACATCATTTTAGATGATGCGTAGATGGCAGAGCGGATAGTGTGATTCGCTTGCATGGCTAGGCGGGGTTGTCGCACGGAAGGTCCAGTGTTCAAATCCTGGGTAAGCCACTCATGTCTGTTGTTTTTCTGTTGTCTTGTGTTCTACTTCTTTATTTCCTGCGAGTGCCTGATAACATACCTTTATATTTGTTTCATATTAATTTACTGTTTACAGGCCTCAGGTTTCCCTCCCTTATTTGTAATAAATGTTTGTACAATACCAAACCTACCCACTATCCTGTTCTCACTGTTCTAGTCTACTATCATTTACTGGACACAGTATTAAGGTCCTAAGGGTCTTGTTGGATTCGGCCTATACTGCTTGATAGAAATACAACAGAAGTGATTGCGTCATTAATAGGCTGAACTGCCCATGGAGGACTTCTGGTGTCGTGTATTGTGGTTCGCACTATTGACCTGCCATTGAAACATCATTTTAGATGATGCGTAGATGGCAGAGCGGATAGTGTGATTAGCTTGCATGGCTAGGCGGGGTTGTCGCACGGAAGGTCCAGTGTTCAAATCCTGGGTAAGCCACTCATGTCTGTTGTTTTTCTGTTGTCTGGTGTTCTACTTCTTTATTTCCTGCGAGTGCCTGATAACATACCTTTATATTTGTTTCATATTAATTTACTGTTTACAGGCCTCAGGTTTCCCTCCCTTATTTGTAATAAATGTTTGTACAATACCAAACCTACCCACTATCCTGTTCTCACTGTTCTAGTCTACTATCATTTACTGGACACAGTATTAAGGTCCTAAGGGTCTTGTTGGATTCGGCCTATACTGCTTGATAGAAATACAACAGAAGTGATTGCGTCATTAATAGGCTGAACTGCCCATGGAGGACTTCTGGTGTCGTGTATTGTGGTTCGCACTATTGACCTGCCATTGAAACATCATTTTAGATGATGCGTAGATGGCAGAGCGGATAGTGTGATTCGCTTGCATGGCTAGGCGGGGTTGTCGCACGGAAGGTCCAGTGTTCAAATCCTGGGTAAGCCACTCATGTCTGTTGTTTTTCTGTTGTCTGGTGTTCTACTTCTTTATTTCCTGCGAGTGCCTGATAACATACCTTTATATTTGTTTCATATTAATTTACTGTTTACAGGCCTCAGGTTTCCCTCCCTTATTTGTAATAAATGTTTGTACAATACCAAACCTACCCACTATCCTGTTCTCACTGTTCTAGTCTACTATCATTTACTGGACACAGTATTAAGGTCCTAAGGGTCTTGTTGGATTCGGCCTATACTGCTTGATAGAAATACAACAGAAGTGATTGCGTCATTAATAGGCTGAACTGCCCATGGAGGACTTCTGGTGTCGTGTATTGTGGTTCGCACTATTGACCTGCCATTGAAACATCATTTTAGATGATGCGTAGATGGCAGAGCGGATAGTGTGATTCGCTTGCATGGCTAGGCGGGGTTGTCGCACGGAAGGTCCAGTGTTCAAATCCTGGGTAAGCCACTCATGTCTGTTGTTTTTCTGTTGTCTGGTGTTCTACTTCTTTATTTCCTGCGAGTGCCTGATAACATACCTTTATATTTGTCACACACGCCAGCAACGCTGCCTTTTGTGCAGTGCTAAAGCCTATAGAACGATCCCACGGTAAAAATCTAACACGCATTTTAGTTTCGGTTTCGAAAACGTACTACCAATATTTAACATTTTGCCAGATCTGCTGCATACATTCTGCAGCCAAGACTTATAATTAACGATTTTGCGGAAGTGTGCCGCAAAATAACTATCTGAATTAACGTATTCTGTCAACTTTAACGCAAAATTTAGTAGTAATCTTTACATTTTTTGGTAGTGTTACACGATACAATACAAATTATTAACGCCAATTCTTAACCCGCCACGCCAACACCCCGCTTCGCTTGACAGTCCGCCATGCATATATATATATATATATATATATATATATATATATATATATGTATATATATATATATATATATATATATATATATATATATACGCTGGAGCAAAGCCAACAGAAGCAAACACGCAGACAATTTTATTGCCTCCTCGCGGTAATGTTTCTGACGTCACAAAAACAAGTTAGTTATTTGAAAAATACATGCTAGCGAGAGGGGAAGATGGCCGTCTTGTGTAAAAATTTTATTTGACGATGACCGGTGACAAAATTGAAAATCTAAAACCATAATGAAACTGATCATAAAAATCAAATGGTAGTATAGCTTAGAGTCCATTGAGCAAGAATGTGTTTTAAATAATATAATAATCCCAGTATTAGCCAAGTTATCGAGAAAATACTAAATGTCTACGGACGCACGACCAGACAGACTGTTGTTCCTGCTTGTTTTTTTCATAACGTTAGTGGGGACACCGGCTTAGAAGGGAGGCATTGAGGTAAATTCAAATTCGCTTGGGTAACAAGAGTATAGGAGGAGAGGGGAGCGGTAGGAAAATTGTTACCAAAAACTAACATCGTTTTGTATTGGCATAACTAAAGCAGACTGGCCAATTAACTACCAGACGCAGAGTATGTTTGGAATTATTTTTGTTTTTCAAAAACTGCATTTGAATTCTGGTAGTCGCAAGCTTTCGATTGGCCAGTGCTACTAAATATTAGCATAAAGCTTTCACTATTCATTGCCAGTTGAACAGTATTTTTTTTATTCAGATACGCTGAGAACAGCTGTGATAAATTTAAAAGAAAATTAAATAACTAAATAAGTATTTCACGGTCTGGACGGAGCAGAAGAAACTGAGACCGTTTCTTTGCAAAGTCAGCGTCATTTGTTTATATTTCTTGATTTGTGGTAAGAATGCTTTATGAATTTAATGTTTAATCCCATTACCAAAGTTAGATACTGCTATTGGGAAAAAGTGAAGGACGTGCCGGGAGCAGACATTGTTGAGTCCTCACGTTGAAATGTATCTAACTAATGTATGTTGTCATGATTATGTTTGAATATTATTGTATTAGAGTATATTAGTAAGCCTCCGTGTTCAAGGAACACTGTTCAACACGCCTGAAGCATTTATATTTAAAAAGAAAAAGATGAGAAAAATATATAAAAGGAAATGTGGTTACCCCACATTATATTATTGAGGAAAACTATGTAAACGTACAGTGGCGTATCTGCCATAGGGACCTGAGGGGTGGTCACAGCAAGGTGGGAGTCATGAAAAATTAGGGGTGAGTGCACCTGAAATGCACGCGAGGCTGACCCCATACCCACGTATGAAATTAAATAAAAGAATAAGTGATCAGATGTAAAAGGCCAGGGTGTCCTTTTGTTGCAGAGGTTTTGTTTCCTGTTGCCAGCTGGTGACAGGAAACCTGAGGAGTGACGATAATGCCAAGAAGTCTCCGACACTTCATGTATGCTGTCAAGAGATAACAGCAGGAGCTTGGGCGTGTGACGTGATATCGATATTTCTGCAACTACACACTATCTTATCATTTAACAAGAAACCCCAGGTGATATGTTAAGGACCTGGGTATATCTGACAGTTTCGTTTTAAATAAACCTTGGTATTTCAAATCATACTCAGGAAGTTGATGGGGTATGATGATAATACAGCCCCTCATACACAGTGACTCTCCCTCTTAGAAGAATAAAGTGTAAGCTGTGAACATTCCAACAGGAAAGACATATAGTAACATTGTAGTTATTTGGGCAGATTGTCCACACAATTTTAGTTAATCTTTTATGTAATTATCTTGTCCTCATTTTCAAAGACCTGTCCAAACGATATGACTGGACAGGCAAAATAAATTGTACAAAAAATTATCAAATTTAAAGAAAAACTTAACCACAGGTTTTATTCACTTTCTCATAGAAACTTAAAGTGTATTTGTGTTGTGTACCATCATTTCATTTCTACCCTAGACACTAGGTACATCATACACCAGACACTAAAGCCAAAATAGTGACCGTGTGAGATCTAGGGAGGTAGCGTTAGGTTCCCTGCACATAATTCATCATCATCATTTATAGAGTCAGGGGCCTACATGTGCTTGACCTCACACGGTTAATACATACACGGATTTCATTCTTTTTAGGATACCATCATAACCTCCCCAGCAAAATCTAACTTTGCTACATAAATTGGGGGCTCGTCCGGGATTTGAATTTCTCCTAGTACTACATATATTGGGGTCTGGGTCTTAGCATAAACAACATTCTATTGTCCCAGGGAATCCCCATAATCATTATTGCCCAAGATTTGGGAAGTCAAGAAACTGTCAGAACCCAGAATTAATTAGATAAATTTATACTTATTTAGAAAGTTAGTTAGAACATTTTGCATTTATCAGAATGGCAGATCTGGCCAAGTTTCGATCTACGGCTGTTCAAACTGCAAAAGAAATGAATATGGAGGGTCAAATCTTAATTGACTATGTCACCTTAGAATGTGATAAATTTATTACTAGGGAAGAATTTAGGTTTGCTGAGGAAAGGAAAATGCAATTAGAAGATGCTAGGGAGACTAAGAAATTAGAGGCTGATATTAAGAGGCTGCAGTTGGAGAAGAAACTTGAGGCTGAGGCCAAGAAACTTGAGGCTGAGGCAAAGAAACTTGAGGCTGAGAAGGAGGAAAAACGTCTACAGAGGGAGGCGGAACGAGAAAAAGAAGAAAGGAGATTGGAGGCGGAACGAGAGAAAGAAGAAAGGAGATTGGAGGCGGAAAGGGAAGATAAAAGATTACAAAGAGAACATGAGATACGACTAAGGGAGTTAGAGCTGCAAGGCCATGCTCCTGAAAATGGAACTAGCCCCTCCACTTCCGACTCAGCTGCAAGCCAGGGGGCCTCCTCATCAGCCATGGGGTTCCATTTAGATTACTTTGTGGAAAAGGATGATGACATTGAGTCGTATTTAAGCAGATACGAAATATTAGCCACTACTTATGGGTTAGAAAGAGAAAAATGGGGTGTAAAGTTGTCTCAGGGTCTTCGGGGAACAGCTTATGAAGTGTTTTCCAAAATGAGCAGGGATGACCAAGACAACTATGACATGTTGAAGCAGGCTCTTCTGTTAAGATACGAAAAGAACGGAGAGTTTTATAGAAAGAAATTTAGGAATGCCAGGCTACTGTCGGGTGAGACCTATCACCAGTTCTCCGCCCGGTTGGAGACGTATATGGAGAAATGGGCTTCTTTGGGGAAAACCCAAGATCTCAAAGAGATGATACTCATTGAACAGATGAGAGAGTCCATGGCTCCAGACATGAGAAAATTTCTCATGGAACAGGGCGCGGAGAGACTGGGTGAGATCATAAATGTCGCTGAGAGGTATCAGGCAGCCCAGGCAGAGGTAGCTGGCATTAAGAAAAAACCAGTAGATCAGTATAAGGCTCCTCAAAACCATAATAAATATGACAACAGAAGTAAGCAGAACTTTGATAGGCCTCGAAATGATTTTAAAAATAAAACCTCACATTTCAATGACAGAAAGAATGATGAAAGAAAACCTTTTAACCAAGGAAAGATGTGGTGTAAACATTGTAGGAAGGACAACCATAACACCGAATTCTGTAAAAGTAAACCTTCTGGATGTGCTGCTATGAGAAGGGGGAACCAGGAAGTAAAGGACAAACCTGCTGGACAGCAGGAACCTTATCACCCCCCAGTTTGTGAGGATGTTGTATGCAATGAGGTCACCATAAGGTGTCTCTATGATACAGGTCTAGATTTTGATGCTGTCGTGAGCGTGCATTTGGTGAACCCAGATCAGTATACCAGAGAAACAGTGGAGATACAAGAAGCGACCAAGGACCTACCACTCATGAAACTTCCCATTGCAAGGATAACAGTGAAAACTCGCTATGTGGAAGGAATAATCAGAGCAGCAGTGATAGACGCACCCATCTACCCTCTGATATTGGGGTGTCGTTATGTCTACTTGGGAAATCCCAAGAGACCTGTGGTCTTGGCAGCCGTCCAGACCCGATCACAATCCAGAAAGGAAGAAGATGAACCTATAAATACTCATCCAGAGGAGATGAGAAAGGCACAGGCTGAAGATAGGTCACTGAAGCCGTGCTATAAGAAACTCCCAAAGAGCCATACTCCTCCTAATAAAGGAGAATTCTATATGAAGAATAAATTGTTATATAGGAAGGCTGGCACTGGTTCAGCTGGTCACGGGCAGCTGGTCCTTCCCAGTTCATATAAGGAAAAGGTAATGGAGTTAGGTCATGCTATCCCCTTCAGTGGTCACATGGGGATTAGCGCAACAGGACAGCGTATAGCTTATCATTATTTCTGGCCAGGGATAACGGAAGACATAAAGAGATATGTAAAATCCTGTCCCGAATGCCAGAGAGTAGCTCCAAAGCATTGGACTGCTCCAGCAACTCTTGGGAAAATGCCCATTGTGGGAACCCCTTTTGAGAGAGTTGCAGTGGATATCGTGGGACCTCTCACTCGGACCAAGAGGAGGAATAGTTACATCCTTACTCTGGTAGACACTTGTTCCATGTGGGGAGAGGCGGTAGCCCTGTCATCAATCGATTCGAAACATGTGGCAGGGGCATTACTTACGATATTCACAAGGTTAGGATTCCCGCATCAAATCTTGACTGATAATGGCTCTCAGTTCAAGGGGAAACTAACAGAAGAGGTTTTCAGGTTGTTCCAAGCCAAGCACTTTCATTGTAGTCCGTACCATCCACAAGGGAACGGCCAGGTAGAGAGGTTCAACGGGACTCTCGTTTCTATCCTGAGAAAGCTGGCACACGAAAAACCGGATCTGTGGGATCAATTCCTGCCCGCCGCATTGTTTGCGTACCGGGAGGTACCACATAGTTCAACCGGGATGGCTCCCGCAACTCTGCTATTTGGGAGGCACATAAAAGGTCCTTTAGAAGCTTTGTTAAGGACCTGGACAGATGAGAAGGCAGAGGAGACTGTTACCTCATCTTATCAATATGTGAACGAACTGACCACTCGTTTAAAAACTAGTTGGAAACTGGCAAATGATAATTTGAGACAAGCCAGGAAAAAGCATGCTGCTTATTATAATAAGAAAGCTAAGGATAGGGAACTTGCTGTAGGGGAGAAGGTACTTCTTCTATTGCCAGGCAGCAACAATAAACTTCAGATCGGATGGCAAGGGCCATACACAGTTTTGGAAAAGGTATCCAGAACAAATTATAAGATAGACAAAAAGGGAAAGGAAAAAGTCTATCATGTGAACCTTTTGAAGAAATATCTGGACAGACAAATCCAGGAAGGAACACACCTATTGGCCTTGTCTATTGCTACCGAAATGAAAAATGACCCTCTCTCCTCATTCGAATATCCACTGAAACCCAGTGAAACGTTTGCCCAGGTGAAGATCAGTAATCACCTGACAAAAGGACAGAGGGAGAAGGTTCAACAGGTCCTTGAGAAACATACAGATGTGTTAACGGATAAACCGGGGCACACCACTTTGTTGGAATATGATATGAAACTACTAGACCCAGCACCTATCTGTATGAGGCCCTATTCTATTCCTTTCGCTAAGGAAAAAGCTTTGAAAGAGGAGATAGATTATTTGTTACAAGAAGGGATTATTTCTCACAGTGAGTCTCCTTATAGTTCCTGTGTGGTTTTGTTGCAGAAACCATCGGGAGAACATAGACTGTGCATAGATTACAGGAAACTGAATGCTGTCACAGAAGGTCAGGTGGATCCATTACCTGATACTACTCAGCTATTTGCTAGGCTGAACAAGGCAAAATATTTTTCTAAGGTGGATCTTAGCAAAGGCTATTACCAAATTCCAGTAAAGCCTGAGGTTCGACCTTATTTAGCCTTTAGCACCTCGGAAGGTCATTATGAGTTCAACATGTTACCGTTTGGGTTGAAAAATGTCCCGAGTGTGTTTTCAAGGATGATGCGAAAATTATTGGATCCCCTGAAAAATCCATGTATTTCGAATTTTATGGACGATATCCTCATTGCTACGGAAACATTTGAGGAACACGTTACCTCTTTGAATATGCTGTTTGATAGACTCAGAGAGGCTAACTTAACCGCTAGGCCAACAAAATGTTGTATTGGTTGTAAAGAGTTGGAATTCTGGGGACATACTGTACATCAGGGTAGCATGACCCCTGATCCCAAGAATCTGGAAAAATTGAAAAGAGCACCTAGACCACAAACAAAGAAAGATGTGTGATCTTTCGTGTCGTTGTGTGGTTTCTACCAAAAGTACATTGACAATTTTAACTCTATATGTGCTCCTCTGACGGATTTAACTCGCAAAGGTCAACCTGATACAATAAATTGGTCAGCACAGTGTGAATTGGCTTACCAGGAGTTAAAAGAGAAACTTACAAGCAGGCCAGTATTGCAATTGCCTGACTTGAATCAAGAATTTATCGTGAGAAGTGACGCAAGCAATGTGGGCCTAGGCGCTACATTGTTGCAAAGGTCCTCCTCACAGGATGGGGAATTGAACCCAGTCGCTTATGCAAGCCGCAAGTTGAACAAGGCGGAAAAAAATTATTCAACAAATGAAAAGGAATGTCTA
Source organism: Oreohelix idahoensis (assembly GCA_024509875.1). Lineage (NCBI taxonomy): Eukaryota > Metazoa > Mollusca > Gastropoda > Stylommatophora > Oreohelicidae > Oreohelix > Oreohelix idahoensis. The sequence goes on along the minus strand of JAMPIV010005597.1, from coordinate 141,703 downwards.
GCTTTGATATGGGCTATAAAAAAATTCCAGATTTATTTATATGCAGGACATTTGTGGTCCAAACGGATCATTCACCACTCGTATTCCTGTCACAGGCCAAGCATGAAAGTTCCAGATTGAGATGGTCCTTGTTATTGCAGCCATACTCATTTCTGATAGAATATATTCCCGGCCCTCGGAATGTAGGTGCAGACTTTTTAAGTAGACATCCTTATGATGAAGATCAGAAAAACGCGTAAGACTTCATGGAGCTAAGTTATCTCGCAGATTATAACCTGCTAATGATTGCATGTTTTAGGACGGGAAATGTGTAGTAAAATCTGCGAGAATAATCGCTCATTTCAGTAAGATTTTAGTCATAAAATGATAATAAATAAACCCGCCCTATTGTGTCTGACGGTGATGCTCTCACACGCCAGCAACGCTGCCTTTTGTGCAGTGCTAAAGCCTATAGAACGATCCCACGGTAAAAATCTAACACGCGTTTTAGTTTCGGTTTCGAAAACGTACTACCAATATTTAACATTTTGCCAGATCTGCTGCATACATTCTGCAGCCATGACTTATAATTAACGATTTTGCGGAAGTGTGCTGCAAAATAACTATCTGAATTAACGTATTCTGTCAACTTTAACGCAAAATTTAGTAGTAATCCTTACATTTTTTGGTAGTGTTACACAATACAATACAAATTATTAACGCCAATTCTTAACCCGCCACGCCAACACCCCGCTTCGCTTGACAGTCCGCCATGCATATATATATATATATATATATACGCTGGAGCAAAGCCAACAGAAGCAAACACGCAGACAATTTTATTGCCTCCTCGCGGTAATGTTTCTGACGTCATAAAAACAAGTTAGTTATTTGAAAAATACATGCTAGCGAGAGGGGAAGATGGCCGTCTTGTGTAAAGATTTTATTTGACGATGACCGGTGACAAAATTGAAAATCTAAAACCATAATGAAACTGATCATAAAATCATATGGTAGTATAGCTTAGAGTCCACTGAGCAAGAATGTGTTTTAAATAATATAATAGTCCCAGTATTAGCCAAGTTATCGAGAAAATACTAAATGTCTACGGACGCACGACCAGACAGACTGTTGTTCCTGCTTGTTTTTTTCATAACGTTAGTGGGGACACCGGCTTAGAAGGGAGGCATTGAGGTAAATTCAAATTCGCTTGGGTAACAAGAGTATAGGAGGAGAGGGGAGCGGTAGGAAAATTGTTACCAAAAACTAACATCCTTTTGTATTGGCATAACTAAAGCAGACTGGCCAATCAACTACCAGACGCAGAGTATGTTTGGAATTATTTTTGTTTTTCAAAAACTGCATTTGAATTCTGGTAGTTGCAAGCTTTCGATTGGCCAGTGCTACTAAATATTAGCAAAAAGCTTTCACTATTCATTGCCAGTTGAACAGTATTTTTTATTCAGATACGCTGAGAACAGCTGTGATAAATTTAAAAGTAAATTAAATAACTAAATAAGTATTTCACAGTCTGGACGGAGCAGAAGAAACTGAGACCGTTTCTTTGCAAAGTCAGCGTCATTTGTTTATATTTCTTGATTTGTGGTAAGAATGCTTTATGAATTTAATATGTTTAATCCCATTACCAAAGTTAGATACTGCTATTGGGAAAAAGTGAAGGACGTGCCGGGAGCAGACATTGTTGAGTCCTCACGTTGAAATGTATCTAACTAATGTATGTTGTCATGATTATGTTTGAATATTATTGTATTAGAGTATATTAGTAAGCCTCCATGTTCAAGGAACACTGTTCAACATGCCTGAAGCATTTATATTTAAAAAGAAAAAGATGAGAAAAATATATAAAAGGAAATGTGGTTACCCCACATTATATTATTGAGGAAAACTATGTAAACGTACAGTGGCATATCTGCCATAGGGACCTGAGGGGTGGTCACAGCAAGGTGGGAGTCATGAAAAATTAGGGGTGAGTGCACCTGAAATGCACGCGAGGCTGACCCCATACCCACGTATGAAATTAAATAAAAGAATAAGTGATCAGATGTAAAAGGCCAGGGTGTCCTTTTGTTGCAGAGGTTTTGTTTCCTGTTGCCAGCTGGTGACAGGAAACCTGAGGAGTGACGATAACGCCAAGAAGTCTCCGACACTTCATGTATGCTGTCAAGAGATAACAGCAGAAGCTTGGGCGTGTGATGTGATATCGATATTTCTGCAACTACACACTATCTTATCATTCAACAAGAAACCCCAGGTGATATGTTAAGGACCTGGGTATATCTGACAGTTTCGTTTTAAATAAACCTTGGTATTTCAAATCATACTCAGGAAGTTGATGGGGTATGATGATAATACAGCCCCTCATACACAGTGACTCTCCCTCTTAGAAGAATAAAGTGTAAGCTGTGAACATTCCAACAGGAAAGACATATAGTAACATTGTAGTTATTTGGGCAGATTGTCCACACAATTTTAGTTAATCTTTTATGTAATTATCTTGTCCTCATTTTCAAAGACCTGTCCAAACGATATGACTGGACAGGCAAAATAAATTGAGAAATAGGATCCAACACGAAAATAAGAATCTTCAACTCAAATGTGAAGTCAGTCCTATTGTATGGCTCAGAGACATGGAGAACAACAAAGACAACAACCAAAAAGCTACAGACTTTCATAAATGGGTGCTTGCGTAGAATACAGGGATTAAAATGGTATGACAAGGTTACCAACGTGGAACTGATGACAAGAACTAGACAAGTGCCAGTGGAACAAGAAATGAGAAGAAGACGATGGCGATGGATAGGACACACACTGAGGAAACCTGTTGATAGCATTACAAGGCAGTCCTTGTTCTGGAACCCCCAGGGCAAGAGAAGCAGAGGAAGACCAAGAAGTACATGGAGAAGAGAGTTGGAAACAGAGGTGAAAATGATGAGGAAAACATGGAAAGAACTTGAGATGATGGCACGTGACAGGAAGACTTGTCATGTGTTTGTTGAAGGCCTATGCTCCTTTGGGAGTGGAGGGTTATGAATGAATTTATAGAGTCAGGGGCCTACATGTGCTTGACCTCACACGGTTAATACATACACAGATTTCATTCTTTTTAGGATACCATCCTAACCTCCCCAGCAAAATCTAACTTTGCTACACTACACATCTCCGGCGTCTTCTTCTTATCTCTTGTTCCACTGGCACTTGTCTGGTTGTTGTCATCTCTTGTTCCACTGGCACTTGTCAAGTTGCTGTCATCTCTTGTTCCACTGACACTTGTCTGGTTCTTGTCATCTCTTGTTCCACTGGCACTTGTCTGGTTGTTGTCATCTCTTGTTCCACTGACAATTGTCTGGTTGTTGTCATCTCTTGTTCCACTGACACTTGTCTGGTTGTTGTCATCTCTTGTTCCACTGGCACTAGTCAGGTTGCTGTCATCCATTCCACATAAGTGATCTTGTCATACCACTTCAATTCTATGCAAGCATCCATTTATGAAAGTCTGTAGTTTCTGGGTATTGTTTTTTCTGACAGTCTATGTATTACACACAGTTTCTATTAGCCCCTGTATTATACGTATATAAGTTCAGCCAGTCTGAAGAAGATTGGCTACCACGACAAACATGGAAAACCAAGAGCGCCCGAGACGTGCATGGTACAGCAGGGCGGTAGTTACGCCACTTGCTGCACACTTTTAACACATGAACTGAAGGTTCACGATTATGTTCATTAGTTTCATAGAATTCTACAGATTCACATCATCAAAGCTTCCAGATTATCTGCCAGGATTCCATTTCTCACTTGTGAGATGAACACAAATAAAAAAAATAATTTAAAAAATGCTTAATCTCGTTTCAATTCGCAGAGAACAAAGCGTACACTTAACGACCCCTGTGGAATGAATTATTAACTAGCAAGACAGAAAGATATGAAATAAAATAAAAAAGAGACAACGGGCAGTTATAATGTTTGTTTTTATTTTATTTTTTTGTCTTTTGTATCCAAGACTAAGTAGAAATGATAACGGTGTGCTAGGTCTGGTCACATCACAAGAGCAGCTATACTGAAGGAAAGCGAAAGAGAGGCCGACCAAAAATTAACTTGGTGGAGAACTGTGGAGGCAGAGATGCAAAGAATGAATCAGAGCTGGGGCACTGCACGAAGGATGGCTATCGACCGAGTAAAGTGGAAGCAGTTTGTTGCTGCCCTACAAGACGTCACCAGGCTTGATGGCCACTGACCGCTTTGACAGTCAGTAGCTAAGGATCGAAGAAAGTCTAGTCACAACAAGTGCAGGTGATAGGAGGATATGTGTGGACATTTCGTTAGTTTTTATTTAAAGAGAGTGGACAGAAACAATGTTCTGCTTGTCAGGGCTAAAACTGCAGGATGTAATCTTCAAGTTACCAATGAACCACAAGGACAGACAACACTTCATAAAGGAAAGTTAAAAGATGAGATGTTTGAGGAAAGTTAGAAGCAAAGGGAAGAAGTTAGAAAAGAGAAACAAGAAAAGAGGCTACTGCAAGAATCGGGACTGGATGAATGTTGCAAACTGTTAAGGAATGAAACTGCTCCGCATTAAAAACGGAAAAATTAAACATTTTAAAAAGTTTAAAACAAAATTTTACAGGCAGAATAAGCAGTGGTTGTGAAAGAAAAAAAAAACAGAATTAGGAAAAGTGGGATTTTTTTCTTTTAACATCATGGGCTCCACTGCTGCCAGAATATGAGGTGATACACTAAAGGGAAACTCCTGCAGAAGCTGAAAGACCTGTTTGGGACCCAAAGATGCAGCAATAGAGAATGCAGTCAGCGACCCATAGCTAGACTGCTTGCGTCAGGGTCAGCGAACCAGAGCTGACCAAGCCCCTACTCCACCTCCAAGTGGTGGTCCTGGAAACAGGCTGCATCACTGCAGTCTGGCTGAGAGCGTAGGGATCAAAGTGGGAAGGCAAACCCGGTCCCAAGGGTGCCGTGCTGAAGTCGGATGTGTCAGCCAAAAGGTGCAGATATCGCAGCTTTACTGTAAACGGACACAGCGCAACCAACGTCCTTTTCAGGACGAACGAGGACGGAAGAAGAAGAAACCCTGTTTCATGGTTTTCCATAAGCAGGTCTTTCATTTTTCTGTGGACGATGCTCGTTAGTCTTGTCTTAAGATGAGACTATAAACATCCTATATTACTGAATGCATACGAGACTTGCCCCATGAAGTTACCAGGGGTCTCTGGAGAAGCACAGAAAAAATAGGACTACTCAACACCTCAGGCACATCATTCAAGGCCACTAATATGAGGTTGTACATGAGGCTGCCAACCTCATCATTTAAAGCAAATTGCTATATAAACCACTATTGTGAGAGCATGTGAATGTTTAGTGCAGGCTTCCTCCAACAGGAATAGCTGCAGTGGTGGCTCCATAAGGAGCCCAAAAGAAGATGACCATGATATCAGGCTTGGGCAGCAAACACATATAAAGAAACCTGGAGGCAGCAAACACACATAAAGGAACCTGGAGGCAGCAAACACACATAAAGAAACCTGGAGGCAGCAAACACACATAAAGGAACCAGGAGGCAGCAAAGCTGTGGTTATTAAGAAGGTAGCAACAGATGCCTTGAGCAGCAAGACAATGAAAAAAGAAATGAATATATAAACAATGAATGAATAACGAATCATGCTATAGCACCATGTGAAAATTTAAAAAAATGAGGAAACAACGTACAGATCCACATCTGAGCAGAAAGAAAGAAAACTGACACCCCATCATTGCAGAACCATGAAAGAACGGAAAGAAACAATGAACAGAAATAATGTACCCCTACCAAGCATCACCACTACAAGACACACATAAAGTGCCCTCAGACAGGCTTCCCTGCAAGTGGGCCAACATTGGTGGGCCCATAATCAATGAGCGAAAAAAGGTGCACAAGAAGAATAAGGTGGGCCCATAATCAATGTTTGAAAAAATGTGTCAAAATTAAGTTAACTCTCAGGGGAAGGCAGGAGAGCAACAAAGTTCAGAATCCCTGACCTAGAAATAACTAACAGTACTAATTTAGGCAACAGTACTGAGACAGGCAATTCTCAGTCAGATGAGGTTTCCTTCTAAGCTGTGGTACTGTCTAACCTGACCAGATTAAAAAAGAAAATGATAGATAACAATGGAAATACAAAAACAATCTGACATATTAAAGAAAAACAAAGATATCAACAACGATAAAATTACAGAATTACAACTTCATTATATGACTATTTAAAAATGTGAAAATACATGGAGAATTCAGTTATCATACATCTTCATTATAAAATAAAAATGTCTTTGTATCAAACAGTGTTTGGAGGTCACGTTTTATAGACAGGAGATTCAGTCCTTTAAAAACAAATTTCTTTTAAATTATGCAGTTATAGCTGAGATACCTCCGTCTTGCACGTGATGAATATGGCAGAAATGGAAGCAGCGAGGATGGATTTTTGTGACTTGCTAAAACTGCCAAAGTGCTATAGTCTGATAAGGTGGAAAAGTAGGACACATCTGAAGAGAAGCTGTGGCCGAGGTCCCATTATGACAAGAGGAGGAGGCAAGGGGTCGTACAGGATGGATATGTGACCATTAGCACAGGTAAACCTGAGTGTGTAGGTGTGCGAAAATTAACATGACAGCAAGGTATTCTCAATGTTATCTGACAACGTATACATATAAATTATTTAATGGCAAGGTAATGACTTTCTATTCCAGTAATGTATGACAATTTGTAGATTTATCAGTGACATATGACAATATGTAGACTTTAGGTACAGAATGATAATTTATACACTTGACTGTATGATCATTTGTAGACTTTAAAAATAAATCATGACACAACGTAGAATTTCCGTATTGTGTGACAGCTTATACAATTTCATTGCTGTGTAATACACTTTATACTTTCAATATCACTTGAAAATTGTTATAAACTACCATTCCTATAAGAAAATGTTACACAAATTTGTACGACCATTCAATGCAGTGAGCACTGCAAGATTCCGATGATAGTCTCCGTTGCTGAAATAAATACAAAGGTCAAAATTCTGTTTTCTTATTGGTTCAAATTATTTTTCTTCCTCACTTAAGAATAAATCACTAAGAAGTCTTCCTGTTAAAACTTCCTTACACCCCTCCCAAACCCTAATTCAAACTGTCTTGAATGGACCATCAAAGATAAGAGCATAAACAGTCGGCCAAAAATATTAAACAATATCCAGCAGACCATAACGCCACGACACAAGTGAGGACTTGGGCTAGACAGGCATGGGCGAGAGATCAAGTTATAAAAGGAAATGTAAGAATGAAAAAAAAAAAAAAAAAACTCCAAAGACAAGCACAGAGAAGGCAGATGTTCATAACAATATTAATATGTGTATACAATATGGTTGAGTAAAATAAATAATGTAACAAATATGGACACGTAATAAAATTTGTCAATAAAATAAAATCATGTTTTATATGTATGCGCATCATAAAGAGATCATATTGCACCTGTTGTAACGGGGGAAGGGAGAAGGGAGCAATGATTTTTTAAAATTATAATGTTGCTTGTTTGTAATCCTGATAACTGATTTTCTTAATCCAAACTTCACTCAGTACCACATACACCAATAAAAGGTGCCACTCAACACTATCTGACGGCAACTACGAGTGTCTGATGTCATTCAACACAACAATGACAGTCTATAACATCATTCAAAACTACATCAGATGGTCTGACATCAGCCAGCAATAAGCAAGACAGTCTAACAGCATTCAACATAACATCAGAAAGTCAGTTATCATTTAGTACTATACACAACAGTCTGGTATCATTAATAACTACATCACAGTCTACAATCCTTAGCATTACAAATGACAGTCTGAGATCATTATAAACTACATCAGACAATCTGACATCATTCAAAACTACACCATACAAACATACATCATTCTAAACTACATCAGACAGTGACATCATTCTAAACTACATCAAGCTGTCTGACATCATTCAAAACTACATCAGGCAGTCTAGTATCATTCAAAACTACACCAGACAGTGTGATGTATTCAACACATCATCAGACAGTGTCACATCATGCTAAACTACATCAGGCAGTCTGACATCATTCTAAATTACATCAGGCAGTCTGACATTATTCAAAATGCATCAGACAGTGTCATATCATTTTAAACTACATAAGACAGTGTGACATCACCCAAAACTACATCAGAAAGTCTGACATCATTCAACCCTTCCTCTGACAGACACCGTTTAAAACTACGAGGTGTGTTCAAATGAAACCCGTCCCAGTGACTTTATAACAAATATATGTAAGGTACATCAGCAGGAGTAGTAGAATTAAATACTTCAATTGTTATGAAGCAAGTACTCACTGGGGTTCTTTAGAAATAGTCACCATAGGCATTCAGACATGCATCCCACTGCTTGGGTAGACGGCGGATGCCGTCCGAGAAAAAAGACTTTGGTTGCTTATTGAACCATTTGGTCACCGAGGCCCTGACGTCTATATCGGAGTCGAATCGTTGTCCCTTTAGAGATTTTTTTAAGGGTCCGAACAAATGAAAGTCACATGGTGACAGATCGGGGCTGTAGGCTGGGTGTGGCAGAACTTCCCACCTTTTCCTTGCTAACGCTTCCTGCACAATGTTCGCAACATGTGGACGAGCATTGTCGTGCAACAGAATCACACCACGCGAAAGCATGCCGGGTTGTTTATTCTTGATGGCTGTGTGTATTTGTAGCGGATGGCATTGATGTTCACGCCAGGCCCTTTAAAGTCTACCAATAGAAGCCCTTCATGGTAAAAAAATGCGGTCAGCATAACCTTACCGGCGGAAATCTGTGACTTGAATTTTTTGGGTTTTGGTGATCCGGGATGTTTCCATTGCATGCTCGCTGATTTGCTGCATGGCTCAAAGTGGTGGCACCACGACTCATCGCCTGCCACTATGCGCAACAGAAATGCATCACCCTCCTCTTCGTAATGCAGCAGGTGGTTCAAACTCTATCCCATGCGTTCTTCCTTATGGTGATCGACCTTGGACGGATTCCTTATCACACTGGCCATTATTTTAACGGTCTGCAGCACAACCAATGAATACTAGGAGAATGAACACTTACACACTTGTACATTCGTATGTGCTTATTACGTCAAATGTGACGTCATCATGCTCCTCCTACAAATGTCCACTTGGCGCAGCACGGTCGGGTTTAATTTGAACACGCCTTGTATATAGGAAAGTCTGACATTACTGAAAATGAAGTCACAAAAAACTAAAACGTGAAAGTCTAACATCATTCATAAATTATGTCTTTGAACAACCTAAGACAATCTAATACTAGATCAGAGAACAACCTGATATAACTGAGCACCAGATAAGTTCCAATGTTGGAACATTGCCGCTAGATCAGATCAAATGTTGGAAAAAGCCGATTTACCACAAAACAAATCAAACCAATATTCTGTCATCAACCATGCTTATGACTACCCCTAGGCGCCATTTTTAAAAAAGCTAAGTATTTGATACTGTGTTTATAATTTGGTTAAATATTGTTTGCTGTTGTTGGCTGTTTGTTTCGCTTTGTTGTAATTTTTATCACTCTCTTCATCTTTCCAGTTATATTTTCCCTTCTATATATTTCCGATAAATTAATGTCATAATATTCTGTGTACATAACTAGAAAAAAAAGTTTGTTTCCATAAGCTTTAATGTTTCTAGAGTCAATGCAGTTAAAATGAAGTATGGTAGGTCATGTTCTTTGATGTCATACAAAGAAGTCGCAGATGTCGATAGGGTTAAGATTATGGTTTATTCCTAAATCTAACCCGTATACAGCATCTATGAATTCTGTTTTAAGGCCGTATCAAACAGATGGCCCACTGTCCTTAATTTCAACTGTAAATCCATACAGTACTTTATATCCGCGGTCGAGTTTTGCTGCTTTACTTTTTTTTTTGAAATGGAGATCTATTACAACTGGGATACAAACTGTTTAATAATAATTTTGTAAATCTGTCTCAGGTTTATGCCCCTCCCATGATTATTAGTTGAAATAATTCATCCATCAAATAATGGCTGAGCCTTATTCAAAGCTCGTTCATAGGGTCAGAGGTCATGGTAGTAGTTGCAGTATTTTATACAGGAGATGAATTCCTTAATTTAAAACTAGAATAATAATGACAATTTTTGTGTCTGGAATAATGGTAGGGCAGTGCATTCACAGAGCACTTCTATTTACAACTACCAGGATATTTTTGCTTTTAAACATGGTAGTTTTTTATCTTCATTTTCATTACATTATTATTTATATGTATATCATACTTGAACAATTAATTCTGTCCACCAAAAAACACAGCGAGGCCCAGAATCTATACCTAAATACCAAGAAGACCAAAGTATTGACAACAGACAAAGTAAAGATCAAACCAGAAATTGAAATTGATAACGAAGAACTGGAAAGTGTTAATGAATTCCGAATACTTAGGATCAATCATCAACAGCTCTGGCGACTGTGCAGTAGAAATTCAAAGAAGACTTGCAATTGCCTCAAATAAACTAATACAGATGAAAAACCTATGGCAAGTCACAAGCAAAGAAACAAAGTTACAACTGATCAGAGAATGTATATTCCCAGCAGCAACATACGGCTGCGAGACATGGACACTCAATAAAACAGTTGCAAAAAAGATTACATCATTCGAAATGAAATGCTACAGAAAGATGTTGAGAATACCCTGGACAGAAAAAAATACCAACAGAGAAGTACTGCACTCACTAAACAGAGAGAAAAATTGGCTCCTAAATACCATCGCAATAAGGAAGCTGAAATTGTTCAGTGATATAAAAAGACATAATAGTCTGGAAAAATTAGTAATGGAAGGCATGGTCCCTGGAAAAAGGGGAAGGGGTCGACCCAGACGACGGTGGATCCAGGACATCACAGAGAGTCTGAACTTGTCTTTGGTTGATGCAGGTTGCCCAGAATCGTGATGCGTTCAGAGCAGCTGTAATGGAGACAACGTTCTGGAGAGAATACATCACATGATGATGATGATATATATTATCACCACAGTTACAGTTATAATCTGACTTCTATGAAAATTCCAATGAGAAGACATGAAGACTGGGACTAGTTTCCAGACAAGCATGCCCTCAGAGATGTCTCAGAATTCTTGAGAAGACCGAAAAATTATTTAAAAAAAAATAAAACAAGTATAGCAGAACTCCTGTTATTTGAATTCATTTGTTATAAGGGTTGTTCAGGTAGTTACAATTTAGGATAACTGGATTCTGGAAAAACCAAAACGTTTATTCATGAAAATACATTTTATTAAACATTATAGCTTTCTCACATAAAACTGGTCTTGAAATTGGCTGTGCTTGATCATTTCTGCACAAACCATCAATTTTTAAACTGCCTCTTCTACCTTATTGCTGTCAACCCCCCATTTTTTTTTTAAACTGTTTTTCTGCTAGAGCTACTGTCTTCACTTTCTATCTTCAATTTCTAATAAAGAAATGAACTGACTCAATATTCTTTATAATGTCGGAAATTGTGGCTGTCCTGACACCATATCTTGTGGCAATTTTCTTCTCCATTTCCCATGATTTTTTTCAACAAATTAATTATTTGCACTTGGCCCATCACTGTCATAACAAACACATTTTCGTTCACTTAACACTGTAAATGCTGTAACTTCTAGAAAAATTAGAAAAGCTTTGAAAATGAAATTAAACATGATACCAAATTGGCTACACTTCAGCTAGAAACAGATTTAAATGGACTGGAATAATGACTGAACTAGCTGACTCAGTGAGTGGAGGGGTGCTTACACCACTGACTGTGCTCACAATCCTAGGTTTTGGTGATTCAGTTAAAAGGCGATTTGGATATTCAGGGTTAGGATAATCAGAGTTCTACTGCATTCACTATAGAGCACAAAAACAAAGGCAAATTTTGAATAATGAAGCCATGAATGACCTAGAAAGAGGAGACCACACATTTGTTAATGAAGATGAAGGATTATAAAAAAGCTGAAAGGAAAGCCAAACCACAACAAACTCCCTCATAGCACATATAAAAAAAAAACTCCAGTAAAATGAAAGAAAAACAAAACAGGAGATAAACAGAACAGCAAAGGACCTGGCTGGAAAGACATAACTTCTGTCTCCGCCATATACACCTGAAATATAGAAGTCAGATGATGATGAAGACAACTTATTTTTTCAACACAATCAGCACTTTAAAACAACTGATATCAACATCTCGTAACAAACACATCAACAACCAGCAGTTTGTCACAAATACAGTATACACATAAATGTATGTGCATTGCACAAACTGGCAACAATGGCAGTGGCTACTTCATAACAATGCTACCTAATAGCATGGCTACCTGCATCTCTCAACATGAAATATGCAGGTCCTACTTCCAAACAGTTGTATACATCTCTCAACCTGCATGTCAAATGCAGGTTCTACTTACAAACAGTTGTATACATCTCTCAACATGACATATGCTAGTCCTACTTAAAATTGTTGAATACATCTCTCAACATGACATATGAAGGTCCAACTTACAAACAGTTGTACATATCTCTCAAAATGACCTATTTTTTCACAACAGCTGTATACATCTCGCAACATGACATTTACAGGTCCTACCTCACAACAACTGTATAGATCTCTCAACATGACAGCAAGCATTTCACAACATGAGGCATTTTCCCTTTCGCTTCTCACACGGCAGTTATATCAACACCCCAATCTGCATGATAAACAGTTGTAGACATCTCTCAACATGATAATAAAAAGAACACTCAGTAGGAACACTGATATTTCTAGGTCACTCAACATGAGATGTCACTGTGCACCACCAGCATGATTCACACAACAATGTTAATACACCCAAACAATCTGATTTCATCACTGCTAACATACACAAACAATCTGATTCAACACAATAATATTAACACACAAACCATCTGATTCCCACATTGATGTTAACACACCCAAACAATCTGATTCACACATCACTGTTAACACATGCAAACAATCTTTCATTATAACAAACCAGTTCACCAAATGACAGTTTACACCCATCACTACAGAACCAAGCATATCCCAAACTACAGAAGCACAACTCCTAAAACGGCTTCACACCTTCAGCCAGAATCTTACACAAACAGATAAGCACCAATTTTAAAAGAAAACAGACACAAAATAAATAAATTTTAAAAAAAAAAACATCTCAAAGATGTTCTCCCGGAATCTTCTTAAATGTTATATTTACCTCAAGAATACATTTTTTAAAATCTTTTATTTTTTATCAATGTTGTCCTTATTGCAATGTCCTTCGTTTTCTAACTTTTGTACGTCAGAGTCTGATTGCAAGCATTTTTTTTTGCGGCAAATTACAGTTTGTGTTACGATCGTCAAGGCCTAAAATCCCACCCCCTGCAGACCCAAGTAGAACAGTCCCAACTAAGATGGTTTGGCCATGTCTGCAGAATGGGAGAAGATCGGCTACCACGACAAGCATGGGAAACAAAGAGCCAGGGATCCAGACCCCCAGGATGACCCAGAGTCCGCTGGGAGGACAACATTAGACAATTTTTGAAGGACCGAGGACTAGAATGGAACCAGGCCAGGAGGAAGACAGCCGATAGGATAGTCTGGCGCTCTCTCTTCCAAACCTCTACACCTCACGGTAGAAGGGGAACGACTAAGTAAGTTATGATCACTGCATGTAAATCTGACATACATGTTCTATGTTAAATTCTGAAATTTCAGTTTTACAATTTTACCCAATTAACGCTGCGTTTTAATTTCTGATGCTCTCTGAAAAGACAAAGTAAAAACAGGATTACTGCACCTTCCGGCACGTCGTACAAGGTGACTAATGTGAGGTTGTGCATGAGGCTGCCAACCTCATCATGTAAAAAAAAACTGGCCACAGAAACCAAGGCATGTGAATGCTTGACGTGAGCTTCCTGCAAGGGGAGCGCTGCAGTGGTGGCTCTGTGCTCCGTAAGGAGCGCATAGAAAAATAATGACCCAAAATAATGTCCACACCCTCTAGCATTCATCTCAATCAAACCAGGGTTGAACACATTTATACAACACTCTGTCAATCACTATAACACTTTATCCCTTGTCTTATGTCATGTTAAGCAAAACAGTAAAACTTAAAATTTGTTCATCACAAGATCTGATAATGAAAGTGCAAAAAAAATCTAACCACAGAGGTAAACCTGTCAATATAAATGAAAACATAAAGAGAACACAACTCTTTATTATGGCATATATGTAACAGTCCAAATAAAAATAATTCACATTTACAGTAGATGAATATGATAAACGTCACACATTTGATATTTACAAGACTCATCTGAGTGGTCTGTACTCCTTAAATTATAATACATTAAAATAACTTAACAACTTTGGTTATACCACTACACAAAACATATCGTAAAATGTATTAAACTCCAGAATACTGTACACAGAATGCACAATTAAAGAGTACAAAAAAATGGCAGCAATGGTCAAATCATTTTATCATTATACTACAACTTTTAAGTTTCAGGTACATAAAATTGATCGTTCATCTATATTTACAAGACATTTAAACGCACTTCAATTTAGGACACATTAAAAAAATAAAGGAAGGAAACAACATTGAGCCATCATCGGGAACACACCAACAGATAGTCAACATCGTCAAATTGCCAGAATGTTTGTTAGTGCTACAATTATTTTCTACTCTCCTAGAGTTACAACTCACAGTGACAAATGTTGTGAAGTTTACGAGGAAACTGTGCAGTTCAAGTTTAGGGGCTAACCAGTTTTGATGTCGGCTTGTATAATTTAAACACTGAGCAGTTAATTTCATAACAACAAATGTGCACAGTTTATACGGTTCAAATATACCATGAAGGTACACAGGGACCAAAAAATATTCACCCGAAAGGATGAAGTGACTCACAGATTCGAGGTCACTTCTCAGACTGCAACCCAAAACATTCTATATTATTTTTCATATTTTCTTTGTAAGAAACATATCTTTTGTTACATAATACCTCGAATAACAATAAATATATTACCAAATGTCATTTATGTAAACCACAGTAATTTTTTTTTAGGGAGGGTTTGAAAAAAGAGGGGAGAGCAAGAGAGAGAGAGATACAGAGAGAGATATTTAGAAGTGTTGTCATAGAAACAATTTGAAACTTTACAATATACGTGCAGGCAACATCTGTACAAAGAGGAAACTTTTTAAAGACACACTCAGCTTAATAAAAAAGTTGAGTGCGCACAGTGATCATAAAACTTTTTGTTTTTCTTGCTTATCACACCATCTACCACAATAACATACCTCTCCACCTACCATTTAATATCAGGTAATTATGAATTTACAATAACTCATCAACCAAATTCAGCTCATAACTGAGATGTGTTAATTTGAACCTACGTAACATTTCATCAATTATAAATCAGCACAGGTATTCATTCCGAATGCTGCATCGTATAGTTTTTATTCATTCAGTGTGTTGCTTTCCATCATCAGCTCCGCAAGCAGCATAGGCCTTCAACAAGCGCATGAAATGTCTTCCTATCCTGTGCCATCAGCTCAAGGTCTGTCCATGCCTTGTCTCCAGTTCTCTTCATCATGTGTTTTTCAGCCTGCCTCAACTTCTCTTACCCTGGGGATTTCAGAACAAGGACTGTCTGGTATTGCTATCAACAGGTTTCTTAAATGTGTGTCCTATCTTCTCATCTCTTGTCCCAGTCACACTTATCTGGTTCTTGTCACCACTTCCACATTGGTGATCTTGTCATATTATTTAAATCCTTCTGTTCTACACTAGCATCCGTTTATGAAAGTTGTTCTGTTTTTTTTCAGCTAAGCATTAATTCTTCTTTGTACACAAGACAGCTAACTGGGAAAAAAAAAATTAATGACTTTCACTATATGACGTGGTACCACAATATAAATAACCTGCATATATGTGAGGTACAATGATACAATCAGTAACTTGTTGGCTTACTTTTTACATTTTCTGTCCAATCCTGCCGTGAAGCAGTCGAGAGGAGCTAAGTTTTTTTGTTTTTGAGATAAGTGTATCACATTCTAAAATATTCTAAATTGGAACTGGTTGGCATATCTGATTTAAATACAAATATTTTTTTAAATGTAGAACGGTTATAAATCATGACAAAAATTTGTTGCATAGAATGCTTTAACATTAATGGAATGCTGCTTTCGCCTAAGTTATTCTATTCTTTACCCCTAGGATGCAGGGAGTGTCAGGAGTTGTAAAAATGACAAAACATGTGCCTGCCAAGGGACTCCTGATGATCAGGTTGCCTACTATTGTAATGCTCTGTATGGAATTCCTGTCATCATTGTATCAACAGCATACTGCAAGTTATTTATGTTATGTCCACCTACTGATGTTCCTAGCTTTTTGTCAACGGATCTCATCATATATTTCAACTGTATAGAACGAACACATTAACCGACCGCACAACATATACAAGAAGAATTCATACCTAAAAAATAAAAAACTCCTACTTAAAACAATTAAAAATATACAATTTGAGGTTTCTATATTTGTTACAACAAACATGTTTCTCTGCTGTAGGTCACACATGTAAAATAAATATCAAATATATTTTAAATGATCAATGTTCTTTAACATCAATACAGCACTTTCTTTAAATACAGTTTTCTTTGAATTTGACATATAAGACATGCATAACTTCAAACATGCATAACTTTTAGGCATTTTTCTATTTTAATGAACTGTTTTTTTTACCACTGCAATGTTCTTTGAATGATCGTGTTTACAATATCAATATCTCTGGATCTAAAAATACTGATGAGTTAATGATTTCATGGTACCGCTCAGGAAACAAAATAACAATGAAACAAAGTCATGTTTCCTAAATGGTGTACAACTAAACAAAGTGAATTATCACAAATAACATAATACTTAATGTTTAGTTGTTACATATTACAAAATGAGTTCCTCTTCTTCTAAATAAACTGATTGCTTTTATTCATTTACTTGTGCTTCTGCTTCCTTGTTTTCTGTTAATAAGTCATGGCTCTAAAGCCTCTTTCTGCAGATACGACCGTTTTACATCCCTCTTTGTTCCACACAGCGTCCTATTAACAGAGTGGTCAGAGCACTGGTCTCTCGCGGCATACATGCCAGGTTCGATTCATGGTATAAACACATTTCATTCTACCCAGCTGTAAATGGGTATCTCACTTTGCTACTGAGTTAGGGAAGGCAAATACAGCGAGGAAGAGAACTGGCCACTCCACCTCATAATGATGAACCTAGTATAGTGAAGTCTCTAACGCTTCACTACCCTACGGCAGTTACTGCTACAGGACTACCATTACCTTCTTTGTTCAATGTGACCTCCTTAATGTTCTAGTCTCACATTTTTCAGAATCTTTTCATCATGGGCCTCAACTTTTTATATTGTGCTGTGTAGTAATTAAATTCATGAGTAGTAGCCCCCCTTTCAGTCATAATTGACTATGGGAGTGCACCCCTGACATGATAGCCCTCAGCTCCTTTTTTGTCCCCCTCGTGTTTCCTGTAGTGTGCTAGAGACTATCCAATTGGCAAAGGGGTCAAGGCGCTCGCCTCTCACAGCAAAATTATTGCGTTCCAGGCTAAAAAAATGGTAGTGTCATGCTCCAGTCTAACCATCTGTAAATATGTTCATGCCTCTGATCTTGATGTACGGAAGGCAATGGAAGCAGGGACAGAAACTGATCACCCCACCTCATAAAGTTAGACCTAGTATATGTGAAGTCTCTAACACTTCACTCCCATATGGCTGCATCTGCTATGGAACTACCATTCACGGTAGGCTATTCCTTTATTTTTTTCTTCACTTCATGAGTAACATCTTCACTTCACGAGTAACACATTTTCTAAGTAGCTTCCAAAATGCTGTAGCATATCTAGAATGAACTTATCTGTGTTGAAGTTTCTGAAGTACACACTTCTTTTCCACCTTGCTCCTACTGGAGCATGAAGTCACTACTGCAGCTGGTCCCACTCCACGAAGCCTTCATGTGTAGCAATTTATTTTACATGATGATGTTGCCAGCCCAATGCACAACCTCATTTTTAGTCATCCCTTACGACAGAACAATCCTACTTGGATAACTGTGGCTCAAACGTAAGGGTTGTAGAGATGGACGTATGAGAGGATGCATCCGTCATGTTTACAGCCAGCGAGCTACAGGAACAGTTAGCATTCACACTCTTTGACACATACTGAGGGAGACTGAGTGCCTATGGGTTTACCCGGAGTGTAATGATGTCAATTCTGTATAACAATAACTGTGGCAATTCTAGAGCTAATACATGCTTACCAAGCTCCGACCCTCGCGGACAGAGCGCTTTTATTAGTATATGCTTGTCTCAAAGATTAAGCCATGCAGGTCTAAGTTCATACTGTCTCACGGTGAAACCGCGAATGGCTCATTAAATCAGTCGAGGTTCCTTAGATGACATGATCCTACTTGGATAACTGTGGCAATTCTTGAGCTAATACATGCTAATGACAGAACGACATACTGCTATGAATGAGTGATATTACCCGAAGCTTGTACCAATTATTAAACCAACAAGAGCTTGGCATGTCAAGACACAGACCCGTGTGGACACCTTCTCAGTGTCAAGAACACTCAAACAAAGCTTGACAAGTTTTTTGATGATCAGATTTCTTCCTGGTACAATGCCTACCCCATCCATGCCAAAAAGGTATCTCCCAAATTTAAAAATTAGTTTAAAATCATATTACAAGAGATGAGAAGAAGGCGCTGGATAGGAAACACACTGAAGAAACTTGCTCATAGCATTACAATGCAGTCCTTGTTCTGGAGTTCCCAGAGAAAGAGAGGCACAGGTAGACCAAAAAACACACGGAGAAGAGAACTGGAGTCAGAAGTGAATATGATGAAGACATGTAAAGAACTTGAGCGGATGTCACATGACAGGAAGACTTGGCATGTGTTTGTTGAAGGCCTATGCTCCTTGGGGAGCTAAAGGGTATTGATTGATTATATAACGAATGCATATGAGGTCACATCTACAAAGGAAAGGTTAGTATGGGTAAAAAGAATAAGAAGTTCGTAAACGAGGTGAGGCTGTCTGAAAACGTATATAGTAAAAGCAGACCACTGTAGTTTTAACACTTGTAAATTTGTTTTTGCCGTATTTCCTCTCACAAAGGCTTTCATCACATCTCAGCATTTTGTAGGGGGTCAGAGAGTGGCTAAGATTTATTGGTTTATATACTTATATTTATTCTAAAGATTTATTGGTTTATATACTTATATTTATTCTAAAGATTTATTGGTTTATATACTTATATTTATTCTAAAGATTTATTGGTTTATATACTTATATTTATTCTAAAGATACCGGGTTGGCTCCCAGTACAGGGAATATAACTGATAGAAATTTTTTTCAGAACCAGAAGCTCCTAATGATCTAATGATGTCATAATTCCCCCCCCCCCCCCCACACACACACACACGCGCGATGATCTCCTGAGTAGTGAGATTGGATGCCTAGCCTTCTTGGATAAATGCAAAAAATAGGTCCAATGTGCAAGTTGCACCCGTTAAAAATCCCTCGGCAGTTCGAAATCGTAAAGAGCAGGCCTTATGGCCTGCTGCCCTGACAAAATTTTAAAATGTAGCAAACTTACCCACCATAAAAATATTTATAGAATGTGTCATTCCTGTATACACCACATTGGGATCCTTGCCAGTGCTACAGAGTTTGTGCACTGTGCTGAGATCCTCCTTATGTGATCTAATGGAGAAGATCGGAGCACTGATGGCGTTGTCTGTGAACAATGAAGACACTCCTTAAAAACCAAACCAAATAGCACTCTGAACAATTTCTTGTTCTATCTGTATTTCCATGTCGGTGTGCCCCATTCATGATTTCGTGTTGCACACGAGCCGTATAATAAAAGCCAGAGGACTGTATCAAATCTATTATATGTTCCATAACACATCCATTGTGTTGTGACTTTCTTTCTTGCAGTCACAGTTTTTTAACTAATGTGTCTGATTCTCAATATTTCCATTTGCTTTTTTTTTTTATATTATCCTAATTCCGTATTTTTTCCTACATTGATGTTCTGAGCATACTTCTATAGCACCAGTATTCAAATGCTCATTTTCTCCACTTGCAATAGTTATGTGAGGTATAAAGGCATTCTAATATTTCATTTTTTTCAAAATGAGGTATGACTATCACTACTTTAAAGATCAATCACTGTTGCAAAAACATAAGTGCTGCCCTCCACAAAACCACCATCTGCCCACTGTTACAGCAGTATATACATATAAAGATGTTCAACTTCATGAAACAAGCTCAATTAATCAGATGGGAATTTAGCAGGCACTAAACCAGGACATCATGAAAAAAACAAAAAACAATGTGTAGATGTTCACAAAGATTATCAGTCAGCATTATCTGCTAAGTTCACAGTGATAACCGTCTTAAGAAATAAATAAACAACAATTTAAAAAAAAAAATCAACAACACAAAAATGGCAATTAGGGTAAAACCTGCAGAAAAAAAAAAATTCTGTTAAATTTAACATTCTCAAAACCCAATTTCTCAGGCTCATATTTTTCATACAAAAGTTTTCAGTGTGAACATATTTTCAACTACAATATAAAGCCTCTTCTTGTAAAAAATGCAATCTCAAAACTCTGAAATAAAATCATAAAAGTTTGCGTGTCATTCACATATTGTGCCATTCAAGTACAATCAGTTGATCACAAAAATATAGATCAGAATAATTATGTGATCATTAGTTTTGTGTTTTGTTCTACAGATAAAAGGTACATCAAATACAACAGTACATTTCAGTACATTCTGTGACATCAAGGTCACCGACTTGGCATGACCAGTGATACAGAACCACTGAAATACCAGACACTGACCGTGTCCCTTCTATCACTCCTTTTCTTTTAAATTAAAAACATTTTCCTTGCCTCCTGACCGCAGACATGATGTAGAAAGCAATATGTACTTAAACATACCTACAATTACGTGAAGGCAAGAGAATGTAATTAACATATAATTATGAGCAGGAATGAGGACGGAACTAAACATACATATAATTTGAAGAATAAAAAAAAGAACATATAATGAAACATACATACACTTAATTACAAGTGGGCAAGAACTATAACTCCCATGTGAGGTTCCCAGGGGTTTCTCGTAAAATGAAGAAAGAACAGGCTAACTGCCCCTACCAGGCATCTCCCAAGGTGAAGTTGTGCATAGGGCTGAGAACCCCGCCATGTAAATCAAACCTGTACCACAAACTGCCACTGCAATAGCATACGTGTGCCCTGGTGCAGGCTTCCTGTATGGGGACTCCTGCAATGGTCCCCCATACGTCAGAAGGGCGTAAAGGGAAGAAAGATGAAAACATATAAATAAAGACACATAACTTAACACATATTACATGTATAAAAGAACATGCAACAAAAAACACATAACATTGCACATAATTAAACAAACACACAATTACAAGTAGGAAAGAACGTGTAACAAAAAAAAAACGCAACTGCATATAAGGAGTGACATGTGACTCCACAAACATTCAAATAAGAAAGCACATGTAAATAACATGTAAACAATAACAATACTTCACACTTATTTGATTCTGTATAAATAGCAAAGTTAATTTCATTCATCAAACTGCCACTGTGTATTCCGATAATTTGTACATATCTACAGTTCGCTCTCCCCTGCAAATTACATGGCATTTTTCGAACAACTGAATTCTAACTTTCTATATGATTACTACATGCAGCTCTAGAATGTTGAAGCACAGTTGACAAATCTTAAATAGGTGTGAAATTTTATGACATGAGCAGTGTGTTTCACCAATTAACCAATGCCTTTGGCAGTGTATTTCACCATTTTACCAATGACTGTCAGTGTGTTTCACCAATTAACCAATGCCTTTGGCAGTGTATTTCACCATTTTACCAATGACTGTCAGTGTGTTTCATCAATTAACCAATGTCTTTGGCAATGTATTTCACCATTTTACCAATGACTCTGGCAGTGTGTTTCACCAATTAACCAATGTCTTTGGCAATGTATTTCACCATTTTACCAATGACTCTGGCAGTGTGTTTCACCAATTAACCAATGTCTTTGGCAATGTATTTCACCATTTTACCAATGACTGGCAGTGTGTTTCACCAATTAAACAATGTCTTTGGCAATGTATTTCACCATTTTACCAATGACTCTGGCAGTGTGTTTCACCAATTAACCAATGCCTTTGGCAGTGTATTTCACCAATTAACCCACTGCTTTTGGCTCTAGTATATCAGTCATCACGTTTTATTCATCTTGTCCCCCTGTTAATGTCTCACCATCTCCAGGTACATCATATATCTCTCTATGTCTACCATCGTATTCCCATCCTTCTGCCATGTTTATACTTGACAAGTCAATACACTGTCGTAAATCGTCCAGAGTCTCCCATTCTCAGCTGAACAGTTGTCAGGATTAAAGAAAACTAATTTCTAGAATGTATGTTACGTGTAGGCAACAAATTAATGAATCCTTTACGACCACTGGATATCACTCCACTCAGTTCTGAACTTGATTCTCTTATTCACTAACATTTACTGCCATCACTTGTTATGCAGATTGGCAAAGATGACCAAGAATCTCCACTTCCTCTGGTACCTTGTGTTCTCTATCAATTAATTTGTTGACTCTCCGCCATGCCATTTTGTTAGACAGTTCAGTACTTCTCCTCTTTTGTCATTAACAATTTTATCTTTCTCTCTTCCATGAATCAGTAATAACACACCTTAAATGCCAGATTTGGTGTGCCAACTAATTCCTGTCATAGTAATTTCTATCTGTAATTTGAAATGCATGACCATATTTGAGAGAATAGCAAAATGAGACAATGCATTTGTTCACAACTTTGTTTCCAGTTGGCCATGTGTGTCCTGTTCAACCCAGACAGACAACTTCACTGGTTATAGTAGGTTGCTTTTCCAAACATATCTACACATTTTTATGAAATTCTAACATCTTGAAAGCCATTTTACCTTTCAGGACTAGATTTACAACACTTTATGATTCAGTGGTGGGAACAAAGTACAAAAACTTTGTTAGCTACACATCCTACAAGGTTAAATGCCTTGTATGTCTGATCTAGTGACCTTGCTTATCTACATATGTCTGGCTGTGTGCTTTTGACATATGCACAATAAGATTAGCCTTGTTTGAGTACTTCATGCCGCAGGTTTCACATATATATGGTTTTTCTCTTGTGTGCTTTCTCATGTGTTTATCCAGCCCACTCTTCCAGAGGAAGGCTTTTCCACAAACTAGACACCCAAAAGGCTGGTCAGTGCTGTGGATGCGTCGCTGGTGGATGGACAGTTGAGACTTCACAGTGAAAGCTTTTGGACACTGGTCACATTTGTAGGGCTTGGTGCCCAGATGTGTGCGGTAATGGGCCTCCAGTTTGCCCCGCTCTACAAATGATTTTGAACACATCGGGCAAGAGTGAGGTTTCTGCTCCAAGTGGCTGAGCATGTGACGCTGAAGCTTCCATTTGGTAAAGAAAGACTTCTCACAGACATCACACTGGTAGGGACGATCATGTAAGTGATTGCTCTTATAATGCAGTTCCAGTTTGGCCGTGTCCCCAAATGATTTGTTACAGATGTCACACATGTGGACCTTTGACTGTTTGACTTTTTTCTTCTTGGGGGCAACTGCCATGACTGAGCCACTGGCATCGTGAATGACTTCACCCTCCTCAAAGTTAGCACCGTAGACTTGTTGCTGCTCCTGATCCTGCTGCGTTATGTCAAAATGATGCTCTACCTGATGTTGATTGATAAGTAAGGACTGGTCAGTGACCAGGAGAGAATCACTGACCACATAGTTAGAGACAGTGAAATTGTGTGCCCCGCCATCTGCCTGGGACACTGCAAAGTCTGTGTACTTCTGTGCAAAACATGACTGGTCTATTAACTGACCACCAACTGTAGACTGTTCCAATAACTGCACACTCATGTCTACAGCGATATCTGATGGGTTCATGCTGCCAGGTGTTCCTGGTGGATGAGTGGGTGTGGCAGGAAGGTAAATGGGTGTAGCTGGTGCTGACTGAGGTGTGGATGAGCCTTGGTTGTGCACTGGTGTGGCAGACACACTACTACCATCTTCAGATCTATTAGGGTCATGCGTGGCAACAGCTGCCTTTTGATCTTCCAGGATATGCTGATTGTCATCAGTGAAGAACCGGATTCTAAAGTGAACAGCAAGGTGATTAGCATCAGATCCATCATCTTCATCACACATGTCACACGGATACAACTCCTCCTCGATATGTTTGACACGGTGGATATCCACACTAATCCTATCTGAAAAAGTTTTACCACAAATGTCACAGGATGGCTTTGCCTGTTTCAGTTTCTTTTTCTTCTTCTGACTCGGGAGGGCAAGTGGTGGTGGTGTATACTGGATGACCCGTGGAGCGCTTGACACGCTCCTTGGTTCACATGGATGATCTATGAGTTCTTGAGATGAATCAAATGTCACAGAACAGTTCTGACACGTGTACTCTTTCAAAATGCCATGCTTTTTCTTCTTGTGGACTTTCATGCACTTGAGAACACGGAAAGGTCGGCTGCAAATGTTACATGAGAATCTTTTCACCTCACCATTAGGGTCATTTTCATCAAGATCATTCCTTCCTTCATATGAGCCTGCTCTCTTGCAGTGGTTTTTCCTGTGGTATTTGAGGTAGCGTCTTGTGGCAAAGCCCTTGCCACAAGTTTCACAGACAAATGTCTTTAGTGGAGGGTGGTTACTGACGTGATCATCTAGTGTTGCCTGATCAATAAATGCCTCACTGCATATAGGGCAGCTAAACTCTGAATATTCTACAGAGTTATCTTCCACATCTTGGTTGGTGTCCTCATCCTGGTCATCCTCTTCATCATCTTCCTCCTCAGGGTAGTCTATGGCACTTTGTTGGAAGGAGGCTGTCAATGTGTGACCATCAGTTCCAAAATTAGCATGCTCTGAGCTGTAGTCTGAATGCTGAAGGATTTGTTGCTGTTGGTTGTCTCCATTATTGATGACAGTGGCAGTTGTCGTAGGATGGTAGGATGCAAATGATGTCTGTGTTGTGTAGGCACCATTTTGGACAAATGGAAGTGTGGAGATGTGTTGGTAACCACTGCCTGCTAAGTGTGCAGAGTAAGACTGATCCTCACTGTTAACGTTAGTCATGCTGATCATAGCAGGAGAGAGAACTGTAAAACTGGCTCCGGCAGCAACGGTCTGACACTCAGAATTCAAACCATCTATTGAGACATATACAGTATTACCCACTTCCTCCCCACTTTCACCTTCTTCTCCCTTGACTGCTGTCATTTGTGCGGACTGGTCGTAAGAGACAACCACACTGTCTTGTGTGACCACCGGACTAGAAGGATCATTGGCCATTGGGTCATTTGTAGAATAATATACCATCTGCTCCTGGTTTGAACCTAGCATTGTAGTGTACCCGGGCTGAATATCCCCATTGACTCCCAGGGCAGCTGCTGGCAAGAGGGAGGTAAATGTTTTGTCCTGATTCTCTACCCCTACCACAGCATTACCCTCCACAAAGCTGCCAGCCGGAACAAGTTGGGCAAAGTCCTTCTCTTCTCCACTACTGTTAAACTCCATGCTGTTCTGCTCCACAGTACCATTCACGTAACTTGCAGCAGGATGGAGTGTGGTGCCACCACTACCATCATCCTCTGGAATAGCTGCATTCCATTCCTGGCCTCCAGTATTTACCGCCTGTGTGTCAGAATATTCTGAGTTCCCCAGATTTAAAGGATGGGAATCTATGGACTGTTGAACAGCAGAAGTGACGGAGTATCTGTTATGAGCCTCTAGATTACTTGTGTGAGCATCCGGCTGTTCCTGCGTCATTACTTTACTAGGCTGTTGAGCATAAGAGCCTGACGAATCTTCACTGTTTGCCAGCCACAAATCTTCAGAGTAGTCTATGCTCAGGGATTTCTCCTCAGGCAGAGCATCTCCATTCTCTGTGGGTGAAAACCCATCCTGCCCATTGTTGCACTCAAGTGCTGCCATGCTGGGCAGGGACTTCACCCGTAGGCACAATGAGACTTTACAATACTGAAGTCCAAGTGCAGAATGTGCAGTTTTTCTTGTGCATAAAGTACCTCCTCCTCATGAATTTTTCCTTAATTCGCTTAATGACAATAATATTGATTGAATGTATGAGAGTTACAGTTTTCTCTTCAACTAACCATACTGTGCCAGGAGTCGACCTCTTTCACACCGACAGCAAATACAGATGTTTCTTCATTATGAAATCCAGCAAATGGAGACTCTAGGGTGATGACATGGCTGGTTATCAGTGTGACTTGGTAAAAACAATGCCGCTACCACACAACTTGCAGACATAAGACTTGCAGCTGCTAAAGTGACAGTCTCTCATGATGTAAATTACTGTAATCTACAAAACCTGCAAGGAAAAATAAAGATTTAGGATCAAAAGTGATAAAAGCATTAATGGAAAAACAAAAGAGTAAAAATTCTACATTTCATACAATCCTATTGATTTCATGTCTCCTATTACTTTATCTATACATATAAAATACATTACAACTTGCATTTATAATATTAAAATGACCTAATCTCCCCCCCCCCCCCCCCCCAGTATCAAGCCCTTTAGCATAGGCGATCATCAATCATGTCTCTCCACAACTTCCTGTCTTCCGTACTATTTATCAATTCTGTTGGTGACTTCTTCCAATGCCATGATGTCAAACTGTCCAGTATCGTATGTGTGTCTCTCTCTCTCTCTCTCTCTCTCTCTCTCTGTCATCCTCTATATCTTTTTTCCTTCAATCTTTCCTGTTGCCAAGATATATTCCAGCTTTCTTCTTCTTGGCCTATAGAATGACACTGCAATCATCAAGGCTAAGACTGCTGGAGTTTGGCATTAGGCATAAGACTGGCAGGGATTAACGTAAGAGAGGATGCATCCGGCATATATTCAACCAGCGTGCAACAGGAACAATTAGCATTCATACCCATCGTTTTCTGAGGGAGACTGAGCACCTATGGGTTTGCCCAGAGTATAATGACGTTCATTCTGAACAACAAAAACAATCTTCTCATAAAATGTCCAAAGAAAGTGGATTTCTTCCTTCTAACATGATGAACAAGCTTCCTTTGCGCACTGACCTCATTACTATTTTTAGCTGTCCATGCTATTTTTAATATTTTCCCCCACAGCTGTATAGTTATGCAAACAAATTCTGTTAGAAGAAAATTATTCTGAAAATAGTTTGTCAATAGAAGATCTTAAAGTGAAGTTGTGCATGCAGTCAGCAACTTCATCATAGAAAACAAATTGCTACAGAAACAAACCACTATATCAAGAGCATATGAAGAGAGCTATAGCAGTGGTCCCATGTTTCTTAAACAGCAAACAAGAAACATTCACTCAATCCTAAAACAACATACTCAGAGCATACGGATCAGTCAAATATATCATCATTATGTGACGTATTCTTTCCAGAACGTTGTCTCCATTACAGCTGCTCTGAACACATCACGATTCTGGAGCAAGTCGACCTGCATCAGCCAAAGACAAGTTCAGACTCTCTGTGATGTCCTGGGTCCACCGTCGTCTAGGTTGACCCCTTCCCCTTTTTCCAGGGACCATGCCTTCCATCACTGTTTTTTTCCAGACTATTATGTCTTTTTATATGACCGAAAAATTTCAGCTTCCTTATTGCGATGGTATTTAGGAGCCAATGTTCCTGTACGTTTAGTGAGTGCAGTACTTCTCTGTTGGTCTTTTTTTCTGTCCAGGGTATTCTCAACATCCTTCTGTAGCATTTCATTTCGAATGATGTAATCTGTTTTGCAACTGTTTTATTGAGTGTCCAAGTCAAATATATAAACACCTGCAAATGGCGAACGTTAAAAAAAATGGGATTTATCCTAACTAGGTATGTTTCCCGAGAAGCAATATTCAAAGAATGTGATGGTTGGGACATGGTGCAATAGTAGAATCTAAGAGGACACATGGAATAAGATCTACAGGGTATTTCAAAATTATGTATACAGACTTTAAAAAATGTATATTTCACGAACAATATATATAATTTTAATTTCCTTTATCACATTTTGAATCCAAGAGATAGAAAATTGTTTCACAATGAAGTAATTTTATTTTACAGATACTTGAAAAAATGATGGAGAATACTCAATTACATTTTAAAGGACAAACAAACTATTCTAAAAGAAATTTAGATCAGCTGGTGAGAGATGTCGCTCTCTCGAGATTTATGCTGATGGTGGGCATTTTGAACAATTAAACTAAATTTATGTTATTGTGAACAAATTGTCTGTCTCATAGCTTTAAAATTAGATAAAGAAAATTAAAATTTGTGTATGCTATTCAGGAAATATGAAATTTTAAAGCGCGTTTACATAATTTTGAAACATCCTGTATACAAATAAATTAAAGGAATCCTTCACAGCATCTAAAAGAGGAGTCTATAAGGTAGACCCTGATCTACCAGCAGGCTTCAGGGGATGATCTGGTGGATCTCTAGGTGGTGTAGAAGGAAAAAAGAAAGTTTTAAAGCTAGAGAAAGTTCAGACTAGCCTACTCCTGTCATCATTTAAAAGCACGGTATCACCAGGAATATAAGTACTTTTTCCACATTGCTAGTGAAAACTCATGAGATAGCTAACAAAAATTCACTTGATCATTAACGGCTGAGATAGGAGCACAATTTTATCTTTGTGAAGTAAATATTCTGTAAAATATCATTTGGTTTGAATTTTCACAGCTCTAACAGATTGAATGGCAGTTTTTTTTTTCTTAACCAGCGACACTTGGGCTTTCAGCCCTTCGGCCCAATGACATGTCATTGCAAGGCTGGGGAGCCTGTGGATTTTCCTTCCAACCCGGTCAGGAGCTTTGCTCCTTCCCATCCACAGAAGGTTTATCTCAGGAGCCGTTCAGGTTATTCAGTCAAAATCCCGGTCAATGACACTTCTTCAAATGCTCACGCCCGGGCTTGAACCTTGAACACCTGATCTCCAGCGCAATGTGGTAACCATTACACCAGCGTGGCTCCCAATGGCAGTTAAAATATCAAATTGAATGGCAGTTAACATGTCATTTGGTTTGAATTTTCACAGCTCTAACAGATTGAATGGCAGTTAAAATAACATTTGGTATGAATTTTCACAGCTCTAACAGATTGAATGGCAGTTAAAATATCATTTGGTTTGAAGTTTCACAGCTCTAACAGATTGACTGGCAGTTAAAATATCATTTGGTTTATATTTTCACGCTCAAACAGATTGAATGGCAGTTAAAATTCCATTTGGTTTGAATTTTCACAGCTCTAACAGATTGAATGGCAGCTAACATATCATTTGGTTTGAATTTTCACAGCTCTAATGGCAAAAAGCAGACCATCTGGCAGATATTAAAGTAACATACAAGCTGCATTTAACTGGAATAAATAAATATCCTTTATGTGTATAATATTTATTTATGCCAAACAACCAGACAGATGACCTACCAAACTTTTACTCAAGGCAATGGAAAACAACAAACTACTCTAGAATTTGTATTTGCCAAAGGAGACCTAGCATTCAAAACACATAGGACACTACAAGAACAGTTGGGAGGAAGTGACCACAGATTAATCAAACTTACACAACACCACAGAAAAAAGCCCCTACCACGATGGAACTATGAGAAAGGCAAACTTGGAAAAATTCACAAAACTCAAAAGTATTACAAAGAGAACAGCAGACATCACCCAAAAAAAATTTGGGGGGGGGGGGGGGGAAGGTTCAAATAAAAAAAAAATAATAAACAGAGCAATTCTAAAAAGTAGCAAAGGGAATTAATTCCCCAAGGTGTCCGAAAATACTACAAACTACTCAAAAGAAATAAACAATCTTGAGTCTGACTGCTTGAAAGAGAGAAGAAGTGCAACATATTTGGAAACCAATATCCAACTAGAAAAAAGGCACAGCCCTATACAGTAAGACCATGAAGCAAGCAGCAAGAAAGTTGGAAAGAAAAAACTAAAGTCTAAAAAGGTAAAGGATCCCATTACATGCCCCATTGAGGCATATTGGGAATATGTTGTTAAGCCCCTATTTTCTTGACCATATGGCACACTAGGCGTGATGTGGTCAGCATCACGCCGGCCACCTTAATCTTTCCAGAGTTGCTCTGGTACTCATTCATGAGGCTGGGTCAACCCCGGGGCCGTTTGCGGTCTAAAAAATCCCACCACAACTGAGGACTGAGCCATGAACCACAGAGCTGAGAAGTCAGTGCACTAACCAGTCTAAACCTGGACAAATATGGAACAAAAGTATGAGAACTTGCACTATCACTGAACAAAGCTGATAGTAGCAACATACTAGAAGTAAATCTTCTTTAAATTGATATTCAAGCCCACCTGCTGGCTAAACTTATTAAGTCTATCCGTTTTTTCCTGGATGTGTTGATGTGAATGTGCTAGGTCGTTCTTCTGTGTTGCTCACCGATGCAGCAATAAGCCCCTGATATCTGGTCTTAATTTCTGGCTCTCTCAGCTTGTAGGTCCTAATGCTCATTTCTCCTGCTCGTTTACTTGGTTTCTTGCGTGATGTTGGGCAGTTCCTAGGCTGAGCAACTCTTTCCGTGTGTTTTTTGGTCTACCTCTGCCTCTCTTTCCCTGGCGATTCCAGAACAAGGACTGCCTTGTAATGCTATCAACAGGTTTTCTCAATGTGAGTCCTATCCATCGCCAGTGTCTTCTTCTCATCTCTTGTTCCACCGGCACTTGTCTGGTTCTTGTCATCAGTTCCACATTTGTGACTAGGTCATACCATTTCAATCCTATTCTATGCAAGCACACATTTATGAATGCTGTAACTTTCTTGTTTTTATTTTTGTTGTTCTCCATGTTTCAGAGACATAAAATAGGACTTGACATTTGAGTTGAAGATTATTATTTTCGTGATGGACTTGATTTCTCAAGAAATGATGACAAAAAATTATGGTGTGTGATTTCTATCTCATGTTCTGAAAACAGCACCATTTCTCCTGTGCTCAGATTTGTCCTTTTCATTTCCTTCAACCTGTCACCTTCCACTTAACAAGTAAGCCCGTCAACACACATAGACATTTTGAAACTACAATTAACAAAAATACACTCATAAAAACTGAAGACAGATGACAAAATTTTAAACAAAAACAAAAAACGCTGGGAAATGAACAAAGAATGTTCATTTGGAAGCCAAATGCTCTAACAACTATACCACCAACTCGCATAGATGCATAAGGTTTTTTTAAAATCTTAATTACTTTGATGCTTGCCTCTCTCAGTCAGCATTGGTTTGTTGTCAGACATATACCAATTATTTATGAGAAGATTACATATTAATAAGATGAGAAAAAGGCACTGGTGATGAATGGCACACACACTGAGGAACCCTGTTGATAGCATTGCAAGCAGTTATCATTCTAGAATCCCCAGGGGCAGAGAGGTAGATGGAAACCGAAAAACACACAAAGAGAACTGGAGAGGAAAATAATGGATGAGGAAGACACAGAAAGACTTCAAGCTGACGGCATGTGACAGAATGACTTGGTCTAAGTTTGCTGATGGCCTTTGCTAATTGAGGAGCTCAGAGGTAACAGATTTCTTATGAAATATACATATTCTTTGCACTGTTTGTGGCAAGAGATGGAAAGAGAGAATAACTGTCAATAGAAAAAGAACTGGTCAGCATAATAATCTGGTACAGATGAGTGTCAATAACAGAACACTAAAGAGTAGAGTCTGTGAAAAGACATTTTCACCTGTGCTTATTAGAAGATGTCGACCGAAAGGTGCAGATATCATAGCTTAGGCATAAACAGGACAACGCAAACACTGTCCTTTTCAGGGCGAACGAAGAAGATTCAGAGTCAAGTGTTACACCCCTTAAGGTTGAACCCAATATATTTATTAAAATCTAATTAACTCTACGAATGAGCAATATGAATGGCTGACGATATTAAATACCCTACTCCTACCAAATTATTTCACAACGTTCAAACAAGTGGCTAAAGGAACAATATATGCCCAACCTCATTCAACACGTTAATTTAAGCAACTAGCCTACAAATAACAAGATACTTTTATGTGGAAACATTCTATACTGGTGAACTCAAACAACCTGAAGTGAAACAGGCAAGAATATCATAAAGTTAAATGCATGTTGTAAAGATATATATTAGTCTTGGCTTGATGTCTCTACCGAGCAGACGAATACACAACTTGAAACTTGCTCGGGTTTGAAACTGATGGAATATTATGCAAAACTTAATCGATAAACTCCGAGGTTTTATAGCCTTACCTATCCTTTTACATGAATAAGCAGCTGCAAAAGCAGTTGCATAATCGAGAAATTGTGTTACAAACAGCCATAATGTCACCAAAAACTGAAAATCTTGGTGTGTTTTGGTGTTGACAAAAGCTGTCTAATTAATCGATAAAATTCTTGGCTTTACCAACTATAAAAGAATAAACATAGCTTCAATAAAACAAAACAATCTATATTTGTTTTAAAAATAGCAATATTACTCCTTATAATAATAATTTTAGAAACAATTGTACAAAAAATAAATCCAATTTATACATTTTAATTTTTTCTTAGCTAAATAAAATTTTGGAAATAAATTTTCTTACGGCGTTTGTTTTCTTCATAATGGATTAAGTATTTTAGGCTGTGAGGTATTGGCTATATTACCGTTAATTTGGAAAATAGTCTTATGCTTATTTCCGCAATAATCCGCAGTATATTTCTTGCATCTCGTTACAGTGCATAATACTTTTCCCGGGGGGGGGGGGGGGGGGGGGGGGAAGGCACATATAATCCCGAGCTTCATTAGTGCGTTATTATTGACAACAGCCAACGATACTAAAATAATGCCACACTTTAAAAATTTATACACATTATAAAGTAACATACTGGTCTTTAAAATATCAATTTGACACCCGTTATGCTTGTTAGAACAGTTACCGCATAACGGGAAACAACGTAAAAGATGTTGGTAGGGTGAAGGCGAGGAAAAGACAATGGTTGAATCTCAATAAACAGCGAACAAACCTTTTAAAAGTGAAGCAGACTTGATATATCAATTTTTTTAAAGGCTCCAGTTGTACTACTGTATTTTTACAGCTGGATCCTAGTCGATCACCCATCACTTAAATCCAGGGCCCGATTCTTCAAGACCAAAATGCTGTAGTTTTTGCAGTCTAGAAGACCCGGCGTTAAATAAACTTATGTTATCAATTGTTGATGCAACTGTGGCCTATCAACTGAAAACCACATTTAAATATACGATGATTACATTTTTAAAAATTGCGCAGGATATCGATCAGTACGGGAAACGGGGTCATCCATAACCAAATCGTGGGGATGACAAATTACGTAACGCAAAAAGGGGTCCCATGGGGTTCTAAAATGTTGTGTGTTTTTGTTACGCACAAGTGAGGGGGGGGGGGGGGTGGCCTGAAAATGTCAAAAATTGCGTTACTTAATTTGTGAATGGCCTCTTACAGAAAAATCGAATAGATAGGTTATACGGGTCGACCGCATATGAAGTCACACAGTGAAGAGGACGTGGGGTCTAAAATTTTGTGACGATATGTGATGATAGGGGGGGCGGGGTTTGGAAAAAAATGTGACGTCACACTAAAAATAGGAGTTAGGCTCGCTTCTTTCATAATTGATGTAGAAACAAAGTCGATTTTGTAACCTCAGTCCTTATTGTCCACTTTTATCAGCAATAGTTAACAACTCTTTCGTGCAAGACATAATATTATAATCTCAGCTGAAATATTGGGTAAATATTATAACCTTTACCTGTTGTAAATTGTTTTTCTTGTTCAGAGTTTCTGCTTGATTTTGTTCGTTTTTTTTTTTAACTTTTAACATACGAGCATAATTGGTAATTGTGATGTTCCCTATTTACAATGATTTGACAAGTGTGATGCCACTTTCTCATATCGGCAGTAACTATTCATATTATTTGGAATTGAAAACAATATATATATCCTAATTATAACCCATCAGAGGTTGAACGGGATTTTTTTTTTCATTAATTTAAAAAAAAAATAATTTAATTATGCATTTCTTGTTTTCTTAATATACTGCAATACAGACTTTTCCTATAAACGATGTAAATATCGAAACAAATGGTCTTCTAGTTCGTTCAGTGGAGGAGCTTTACCGTGTGATAATGATAATGAAGAGAAATCTTTCATTGATAACAACTAAAGTTTTTAAACACTTTATTGTGAATTTTCTCTCAAGTTTAACATTATTTTATGAAACTTTTGACATAAGTAAGAACTGAAGTTATTGATGTGTTTACTTTACACTTAATTAATTTTTTTAATTGTTTGAAATTAAATTTGGCCAACAAGAGCAACATTTTAAATAAATTTAACAACAGTTGACCAGCAAAGCAGTCTTTGTAAAAGTCTGATTAATTAAACGCTATTTTACATGAAAGGCTGTTATTTTGTTTGCACTAGTTAATTAATTTAGATTTGATTACATTCTTTCTTTTCAGGAGGGGGGGGGGGGGGGGGGGTTAAAGATTATGGACTTCACATGACAAGTGTGTCTGCATTTTTGTGATGAAATGTAACAGAGGGGGAGGAGTGGGTTTATAAAAGTCAAAAATTGCGTGACTTCAAGTGTGGACGACTCCCATATGTCCCAGCGGGGAAAACAATAAACAATGTCTGCTCCTCGAGCAAAGCGTATTGATAGTATGACTTCCACCAACCCTCATGAAGCGGGAAGGTTTATGGCAATGATTTTTTTTTTATATTACTGATGAAAATATCCCGTTCAACCTCTGATGGGTTATAATTAGAATATATATTGTTTTCAATTCCAAATAATATGAACAACTTCCGAGATGGGAAAGGGGCATAACACTTGTCAGATCATTGTAAATAGGGCAAATCATAATTATCAATTATGCCTGTATGTTAAAAACAAAACAAAACAAACCCAACAAACAAAAACGAGTTAAAACCGAACAAAATAAAGTAGAAACTCCAAACAAGAATAATATTAAGGGGGAGACAGATATTTAATTGACCTGTTAAAAGTCATATGCATTGTAAGAACAGCATCAGACTTTCACATTCCCAGCCACTATATATTAACCTTTGTTCGTGTTAAATATTGTTTGACTATATTATACAGTAGTCTTGGTCTGTCTATTCTTAACACTTCTTCTATATCTATAGGTACATTTACTTACTTACTTAGTCGTTCCCCTTCTACCGTGAGGTGTAGAGGTTTGGAAGAGAGAGCGCAAGACTATCCTATCGGCTGTCTTCCTCCTGGCCTGGTTCCATTCTAGTCCTCGGTCCTTCAGAGATTGTCTAATGTTGTCCTCCCAGCGGACGCTGGGTCGTCCTGGGAGTCTGGATCCCTGGCTCTTTGTTTCCCATGCTTGTCTTGGTAGCCGATCTTCTCCCATTCTGCAGACATGGCCAAACCATCTTAGTTGGGACTGTTCTACTTGGGTCTGCAGGGGGTGGGATTTAAGGCCTTGACGTATCGTCTGGTTGCGGACCATGTCTCTTCTTGTTACTTCAACCACCTTCCTCAGATACCTCATTTCTGAGGTTTGGATCTGGCTTTTGTGGGTTGTAGTCATTGCCCATGACTCGCATCCATATGTCAAGACTGGGACATAGGTGGAGCGGTATACAGCCATCTTCGTTTTCTTACCAACCTCTCTCTTGCTGAGGAATCCTCAATTTATGGCCTGAAAAAGTCTCCCAGCTGCTGCTTTTCGAGTGACCAACTCTTCTTTGATGCCTCCCTTTCGGTCTATAATACTACTACTGTAGGTACATTTGATGCCTGCAAATAATCTAATATTGGTATTCTCATTTGTTCATACCTCTTACATTTTAACAAGAAATGTTCTATATTATTGCCTGGAAGACATCTGTACAGTAAGGTTCTTCTATTCTTAAATAGCCTTTTCCGAGCCGTAGTCTGAGAAGTTTCTTATTATTGGGAATTTTCAATTCCCTAGATATCTAACATTTTCTTGTTGGAGCCTTGAACATCTTATATGCATGTCTTCCTTTCAGATTTGTATCCCACTCTGCTTTCCATTCATCTGTTATTAAATCTTTAATTAAGCTCGTTATCTCTGATTTACTCATCCCTACATTTATTAGATTTTTATCAGATCTACCTTTCTTGGCTTCTTTATCTGCCTTTTCATTTCCCTCTATGCCAACATGTGAAGGTATCCAAGCGATTAAGACTGAACATCCTCTGGAATATAAGTACGTAGTAGCCAGAAATATCTCCTCTGCTATATCAGGTCTATTACATTCTCGTAAGTTTCTAATATGGCGATGAGAACCCTGAGACATACGGAAAATTTATGACAGAATTATATAACAGAGACTTTATGAGATGAATATATGTGGTTTTATATAAGAGCGACTTGATTAGAACTTTATTATATGTTTATATAAGAGCGAACGACGAAGACTAATGGAAGCAAGGGTGGTGGGGGGAGGGGAAGAAAAATTTCGTACATGCCCTAGTTACACACATGTGTGCCAATTTGGCTTTTTTTTTACGCTAAACTACATAACTGGCGTTCCGAGTGGCTAAGAGGTATGGCGTCCGCCTCTAAGCCTTAAAGTACCGGTTTCGATTCCCGGTACAGGGAATATATTTGATGGACATTCTTTTTCAGAACCAGTGGATCCTAATGATGTTATACCCCCCCCCCACCCTTTTCCCATCTCATGGGTAGTGAGACTGGATGCCTAGCCTTCTCGGTTAAGGCGAAAACATAGGAGGCCGCGTGTGCAAGTTGTGCACTCTAAATGTCTCTCGGCAGTTGGAAATCGTAAAGAGTAGGCCATACGGCCGCTGCCCTGGCAAAATTTACAAAATTACGAAAACCTACCCACCTGAAAAATATTTATAGAATGTGTGATTCCTGTATACATACATTGGGATCTTCGCCGGTGTGATCTAAGGGAAGAGATCGGAGCACTGATGTTGTTGTCCATGTGCATTGAAGATGGGCTTTAAAACCAATCCAAAACCTAAAACAAAACAATAAATAAATAAATAAACAATTTACATAAATCTGGCTATTTAAAAAATTATTGACGTTAAAAACTGTGTTCGGCTTTTTGGCTTTTTTTTTTTTTTTATTGGCGTCAACAATAGTATGGCGCTCCCTCTTCCAAATCTCTACACCTCACGGTAGAAGAGGAACGACGTAGTAAGTAAGTAAGTCAAAAAATTCATTAGGCTTGTTTTTTTTTTGCCTTTTCTTTAACACGCTAAAATAGCTTGGACTGAAAGCAGTATATATTGCGTGCATTTTATTACATCAGTCGTCACTCAAAGCCAAAGGAGCTTCAGAGCTTGATGAATCGCTTCACCCAAGCATGCAAGGACTTTGGCCTCACAATAAGTCTAAAGAAAACGAATGTGCTGAGTCATGATGTGGGTGCAGCACCAGTTATCACTATCGATAACTATGAATTGGCAGTGGAGCACCACTTCACATACCTAGCGTCTACCATCAATGACAAACTCTCACTGGACACAGAAATTGGCAGCCGCATTGACAAAGCTGCAGCTACGTTTTCCCGCCTCACATCGCGTGTTTGGGAAAACTCCAAACTCCCAACGAAGACCAAAGCTGCGGCATATAACGCTTGCGTCACCAGCACACTCCTATATGACAGCGAGACCTGGACAACCTATGCTAAGCAATAAAGAAGGCCCAATACCTTCCATTTACGGTGTCTACGCCACATCCTCGGCATCTCGTGGAAAGATAAAGTGACAAATGTCGAGGTGTTATCACGTGTTGGCCTTCAAAGCATGTATACACTGCTTAGACAGTGCAGACTACGCTGGCTTGGCCATGTCCGCCGCATGGAAGATGGTCGCATCCCGAAGGATATCTTCTACGGACAATTAGCAGATGGCAAGAGAACAGTTGGACGACCGCAGCTGAGTGTCAAAGATGTGTGCAAGAGAAATATGAGAACACTGGACATGGTTCCAGCTACATGGGATGATGAAGCTGCCGATCGCACTAAGTGGCGATGCTATTTACGGCGCCACCTCAGATTTGGCGAAAAGATGCTCACACAACAAGCAAAAGAGAGAAGAAGACGTAGAAAGGAACACCAGGAAAATAAGCAGCTGAGGGCTGTCACCACAAGGGCGCATTCCCATAGTCAGTTATGACTGAAGGGGCTATTATTATTTTTATTATTATTATTACTACATCAAAGAAATTCAAGCTTAAATACTTAAGCTAATACCCATTATCTACGGTCTACAAGTGTTTCTCAAACGGCGTGCCCCCAAATTTTGATAGTCAAAAATATGTGCAATGTTCCTCCACGAATAAAGAAGATCTATGCCTCCAAGTAGGCTCACATTTCACATTGAAAACAAGTCACTTACATAATACAATTTAAAATTTCTCTCTCAAATTTTTCATTTTTGTCTACATTATTTACAGGAATGCAATTCATCCATAATTGTGGAATAGGTTTTGAGAATAAATAGATCTAGAGAATTACACGATACAGTAAAACAGTACAGTATATAACAATAACTACAATTATGTATAGGGATCGATGATGGTGTGAGGAAGAGGGGTGGTCTGATGAAATGCTTGTCTGGCTGATGACAGATAATTTGTGGATTTGGTGTAATCTTGGACACCCTCGAGCTTTCTCACTCCTTTTCGCCTTGTTAACAGCAGGGCAGTTATGAGAGACTTCATGTTAGCTTTTTGTTTGTTTGTTTATTTGTTTATTTTTTTTATTCATTTGTTTTTTTAATTGTTTGTTCGTTTTTTGGAAAGGGGAGGTTGTAATGTTATGATGTATGTATATAAGCATTACCTCGTCATCTACACAAGCACACACATGTTTCAGAAAGCACTCAGTAAAAGCATGTTCAGTTCGTAGCCATGTTTATTTACAGGATCTCGTACATGTCAAGATTCGCATTATATTACAATGTGTGGTTTCGTATTTATGTATTATATTACATCCCCCCTTTTTTGAAAAAAAAATGTGTGCAAACATTTCCAACGAAATGTTTCATGTGAGAAAGGATAAGTATGTGCAATGCTCAGTGTGAGTATATATGTCACTGTCTGTATCGGCTGGGAGGTGTCACTGTACGGCCAGAACGAGTGGTGTAAAGTGCTGGTGGTTCTGCGGAAGTCCCTGGTTTAGCTTGAGTTGGTTGTGATTTCGGCCTTGGCGCTTGTTGGTTTTGTGGGGCACCAAAGTCTGGAGTTACTGCATTGTCTGTTGAAAGCATGGGAATTCTCTGTTCTGTTGTATTCTGTGGGATTTCTCTTATGTCCACTCTGTTTCGCCTCAGGAGGTTGCTGCTGCTGTCTGGTCTTAAAGTATAGCTCCTGGGTTCAGGGTTTCTGGAAATGATTGTTGCTTTTGACCATGTGTCATTGTTGTGGTTGTAGGTAGTCACATGCTGACCAGGATATAATGGTGGTAAGTCTTTAGCACATTTGTCATAGTTGGATTTCTGAACTTGCTGACGATGCTGAAGTTGATCATATGTGCTGTCTCTATGTTGTGGACGGAAGTGGACCTTAGATGGTAGGAGGTCTTTAATTCTTCTATCAAACATAAGTTCTGCTGGACTGTCGATCTTACTGTCTACCGGTGTTGTTCTCCATCTCAAGAGTGCTAGGTGTACATCCTCTGTTCTTGTTTTCTTCATGATTGACTTGATAGTTTGTATCTGTCTCTCAATGAAACCATTAGATTTAGGGTATCTAGGTGATGATGTTGTGTGTTTGATCTTCCAGTCCTTAGTGAAGTTTCTGTATGCTTGACCTGAGAAATGTGGACCGTTGTCTGATCTAATTTCATCTGGGATGCCAAACATGCTGCAATACTTCTTTGTAATGTCTGCAATAACAGCTGATGGTGAGGGTTGTGGAAGTTTCTCAATGATGGGAAATTTGCTGTAGTAATCAGCAATAATAAGATAGTCATTATTGTCGATTGAGAAAATATCAGTTCCTATAATGCTCCAAGGGCTCAATGGTATGTCTGATGGTATGAGAGGTTCTCTGCACTGCCTATTTGCATGTTCTTGGCAAATTGAACAGTTTTTACATAGTGTTTCTATGTCCTTGTTTATCTGTGGCCAGTAAACATCTTTCTTTGCTCTCAGTTGTGTCTTCACAATACCAAGGTGACTATTATGGAGCTGTTTAAGGATGATATCGCGTTGTGTTTCTGGTACAACAATGCGATCTCCTTTAAGGATCAGACCATCTTCGATGCTTAACTCGTCCCTCATCGAGTAGTATGGACGGATGTGTGTTGGAACTTCCCTGATAGAGCTTGGCCATCCATGGTATATCAGTTCTTTGAGAGAGTTAAGGATAGGATCTCTCATTGTGTCTTCTCTGATGTGTTCAAGCCGATTATCGCTAAACTTGACAAAATCAACTTTGATGTTTGGGGTAAGATCTGCTGTCTTGTTGGGGTTTGGTAGTCTGCTGAGAGCATCTGCAAGACCTATATCCTCTTTAATGTTGTTAATAGTTACCACACTCAGCTTTTCGCACATTGGTAAACCCAAAATTGCAGGTCCTTCAACATCTACCAAGTAAAATGTTGACGATGTCCATTCAGAGCCTCTGTATGAACATTCAAGTGTTACTGCTCCAAAACAGTCTATACTTGTTCCATTGTAAGCTCTTAGCTTTGTCCTGCCACTCCTACGTTTTACATCCCTTGTGGGAAATCCTTGCTCATCCACCTTGTCAGGCATGATCTGTCTGAATATTCTTAAGGGTAGAGTGTTACCTTGGGCACCTGTGTCTATCTTGAACCGAATGTTTCTTTCTTTGTGCATTTTAATTCCTGGTATTCGGAATTGTACCTTGCAGAAAGCCTGCGTTCTCTTTGGTTCATTACTGAAAGTTAGTATCTTCACAGTATCAAATGTGGAAGGATCACTTTCTTCACTGGAGTCAAGGTCCTCAGTCATCATAAAGTGTGTTTGTTTTGATGACTCTCTGCTGTGAAGGTTGTGTTGAGCACTGTCTTGTTTCCTCTTGAAACATAATTTTATCCAGTGGCTCCTCTTTCTGCAGTAATGACATGTAGAGTCTTTAGCTGGACAGTGGTTTTGTATGTGGTTTAGGCCACAACATTTACACATAGCACCTCTGCTTGTGTTGTGTTTTTCTTGTTGCTTCGAACCAGTTGCTTTGTTTTGTTTGGGTTTATAGCTTTTTACTGCATCCACCTGGGCTGTTACTGTACCTTGCTGAATTTGTTTAATGTTTAGTGCTTGTGCCTCGTGTTTCCTGCCTTCATCCAGAAGTTGTTGTAAAGTTAGTGTATCACTCTGGCTCAGTATCCATTTCTGGAACTCTGGCATTGGTGTGCTGAGAAGGATCTGTTCGATAATTCGCTCTTTTTCTTCTTCTTTGTTAAATTTGCATACACTTGTTTTCTCCTTGATGCGAGTGAAAAAATCATCTAGACTTTCACCAGGTTTCTGTCGCAGGTGGTGAAGTTCTAATCTTGCCGCTCTAAAGTTTGTGTGCTTTATGATCAGACGTTTTTCAAATTCGTCCAATATGGCTACGGGGTCGGTCGCTGACTCAACAGGCATGGCGGTAGCAAAACTGTTGTAAATTTTCAAACCTTCATCGTCCAATGCTTCTAGGATATATGGAGTTAAGGTTTGTCCTTCCAGACCAGTGGTCTTGGAATATAGATCTATGCGTTGGCGCCATAACAAGAAAGCTTCACTCTTATCATCTTTACCGGCGAATCTCATTTGCGGTGCGTTGCGATATTGTTTCGCCGCCATGGCTGACTTCGATGACGAAAATTAGCCGAATACTGTACTCACGTGTTATCGTGTAGCTGTTTTGCGTCAGTCCGGTATCGACCGCTGCCACCATGTAATGTTATAATGTATGTATATAAGCATTACCTCGTCATCTACACAAGCACACACATGTTTCAGAAAGCACTCAGTAAAAGCATGTTCAGTTCGTAGCCATGTTTATTTACAGGATCTCGTACATGTCAAGATTCGCATTATATTACAATGTGTGGTTTCGTATTTATGTATTATATTACAGAGGTAACACACAAAAACATTCACATAAATTTAGTTTTCTTTCTCTTCTTCTTCTTCCATCCTTAGCCACCGACCGTCAAAGCAGTCAGTGGCCATTACGCCTAGTGGCGTCTTAGGGCAACAGCAGATAGGTTTTCTCTGCCATTGTTTCCCATCACGCCTATTGGCGTCTTTAGGGCAACGGCAAATCAATCCATCTGCCGTTGTTTCCGTAATCGAAGTGACTGGCAAACGGGTGATCAGCCCGTTGGTAAATTTAGTTTTGATTTGCTCTATTTGGACTGGGTGGAGGGGGTAAGAAAGTACTATATTTGGATATTGGAAATCTGACTTTGTTTTCTTGAATAAGTACACCATATGTCCTAATTATAACCCATCAAGGGTTAATAAAAAATATTTTTTGTTGTCTTACTATACAATTATATATTCTAATAGAATGTTAATATAGTCAATATAGTGTAAACTGTAAAATACCATAAATTTGGTTTGGTTTGGTTTGGTTTATGGTTTGGTTTATGGTTTGGTTTATGGTTTGGTTTGGTTTGGCTTTAAGGACTATCTTCATTGCACACGGACAACTCCATCACGGCTCCGGTCTCCTCCCTTAGATCACACAAGGAAGATCTCAGCACAGTGCACGAACTCCGTTGCGCCGGCGATAATCCCAATGTGTGTATACAGGTGTGACGGTATTGCCTCCCCTGCTTTGCAGTAGTGGTCCAACAGTGCCAAAAACTCAAGAGTATCTATGATAGGCTTCAATGGAGTCTATCTTTACACAAGATTACTCTTGGCAGAAATGTAGATAGAAGAGTAGTAAAGCTTCTATCACATGAGAGTCTTCACAAGATAGTCAGATAAGCGAAAACAATGCTGGCTGTTGCTGAGCACGTTAATTCTGTAATCTGCCGACAACTTTTATGAAGAATTTAAGCACTGGTTTATTCTAGCTCGTTAAGCCCCCACCTCTGATTTACTCAGTGGAATTCTATTATTCTAGTATAGCTCTGTTTAGAGTGTGTGTAGTAATTTTACTGAGACAAACATGCAGTAACTTTAAAATGATTAAATCGAAGTTAAATTTGTAACATTACAAATAACAAAATTTAATAATCACTTTAGGTTTAACAGTTTAAAAGAAAGGAATAATAGTTAGTTACAAAATAAAGTTTTCATCACTCGGGTGATGATTTTTTATAAGAAGTTCAAGTGGCAGCATATAGGTTAACTTAGCTGCCAATGGTGATTCTAATCCTCCTCCTGATGGGTAGGTGTTCTGTACAACGCTGTCACTCGTCTCTGGTCAAAGTTCAGGCGCCGCACGTTCCCAGAACGTCAAAGAGTAACGGCCAAGCTGGTCCTGCGTCTGTCTATAAAACCCTCTTATGATGGCGTCTCGCACAACGTCAGTCCACTTCTACCTTCGCTTGGTTCCAGAGATAGTACTTTCTGCTGGTACCACCAATAACTGGTAGTAGAAATAGAAACGAAACGCTCTTCTAAGTATGGCGTTTTCCGACACATAGTTATGCGCCCCCCTCTTCTATTCTGCCATCCCATGTCAGAATTTACCCTCGATGAGAATTAAATTTAATCCTTCGGGATAAAACTTTCTTTACATTTAAACTGAATAGCTTTAGCTTTACATTACTTTTAAACGAAAAGGTTAAACGTAACAGATATAATATGTTTTACATTTACATCTCCACTGTTTGAAAAGTGTTCACAATATAAATTCATTTATGTTTCCTTTATATTTACACTTGTTGAAA
Organism: Oreohelix idahoensis; assembly: GCA_024509875.1. NCBI lineage: Eukaryota > Metazoa > Mollusca > Gastropoda > Stylommatophora > Oreohelicidae > Oreohelix > Oreohelix idahoensis. Next base: position 97,544 of record JAMPIV010005597.1, on the reverse strand, counting down.
AGTTTGAAACTTCAATTACTTTAAAATTAATATTTTCACATAGACATTTGGGACCCAAAGATGCAGCAATAGAGAATGCAGTCAGCGACCCATAGCTTGACTGCTTGCATCAGGATCAGCGAACCAGAGCTGGTCAAGACCCTACTCCACCTCCACGTGGTGGTCCTGGAAACAGATTGCATCACTGCAGTCTGGCTTAGCGAGTAGGGATCGCAGTGGGAAGGCAAACTCGGTCCCAAAAAATGCCGTGCAGAAGTCGGATGTGTCGACCGAAAGGTGCAGATATCACAGCTTAGGCGTAAACAGACACAACGCAACCACCGTCCTTTTCAGGACGAACGAGGAAGAAGAGGAAGAAGAAGACATAGACATTTACACTGGTTTAAAGCTTGAAAAGTTACATTAATTTTAAAGTGAATATGTTTATAGAGACATTTACACTACTTTCAAAATGTAAGTATTATACTTAGAATGTACATCATTTCTTTCATCTTTCTCTCCCTGCTCCATAGGGAACCTGGAATTACTTTATGCTTTTAGTTCTCTTTACGAAACTATCAATAAAGCAATCACCAGCCCGTGCAGTGGTGGTTCGTGAATCATCATTCTATACGCTGAGGTTGATAGCCTCAAATGACTTTGACATCCAATAGCGAGTTTCACACATTAAAATTCACAGGGTAATTGTGACGATATTCTTAATACAATAGCTAAATTAAATAATATTATAGAGCTTAAAGTCAAAAATAAGATAGAAAATAAAAATTGAGTCCAGCGTCTTCTTCCCCCACGCCAGCCAGCATGTCGTTTTTGATAAGCCTAATAGCCGAATAGAGGATACTGTCTTTTCCTAATTCGTCCTTGAGATTAAATGTAACACTTTTGCAAGTTCAAGTCGTATTGCCAAGACGACAGAGTGATAGAATAAAAGAAAAGGAGGGGAGGGATGGAAAGACAGAACCTAGGGTACGCCGTCTCGCGTTGATTTCAAAAAGCCAACTCGCGCGACATAGCCTTGGGCGATTTTCAAATTACGATACTAAAACTAAAAAATGTTCGTCAAATTGGTCACGCAGACAGCCTTAGCTCTTATAAAAAATGACGTAATTCTAACGGACTACGGGCGATTCTCGTTTTTAGTTTGAAAATAGTTGTAAGAAGAAGTGAACAGGTGGCAGTTTCTAGATTTGAACGACTAACATAGAAAAAAATATGGAATTTTGAACCATAATACATAGGGCCATAAAAATTATATATTCGGATGCCTTATGATTTCCTGAGCAATAATATGGTGTCAGTTACACACTAGTACAATAAATAACCAAGATATTGACAATAATACTATGTATTGTAAGAATGACTGACGGAAAAAAATCATGCCTGCTTATTTTTTTTCATAGCATGTTTTGAAAAAAAGCTTTTGGGGAAATAGGGACTAAAAGGTACCTGTAATTTGATTGGCTGTAGTTAAAAGAAAGGCGAGATAGGATTGGTTGACCTAAAACTAAAAATATATTTGCAGTAGTAAACATAGTAGTTTGGGATTTTTTTTTTTTTTTTAAGTTTAATTCAAAAATAAATGTGTGCATGGTCCCATTGGCCAATGCATTATATATTATCGGAAACGTAGACTGCTCGTTGCCATTTTGTGAAAAATTTTCTGATGAACAAGGAGCGATGAGAGCAGGTTTGTGCTTTTCTAACCTATAGAAAGCAGTCTGGACAGAAGGCAGATCTAAAGTGTGCCATAATTGTTTGCCAGTCATCGTTCGCTTGTGTAAATTTCATTGAAATTTGTGGTAAGATTGATTTTATTAACATTTTATTTAAAGTAAAGTTTGAATGTGAGATACTAACATACGACTGTAAGTAAGTGGGTCCATGGCAAGCTTAGGCAGAGCCTAGAGATTGATCCATCATATGATAGACTATCAGATAGGTGTAGAACTACAAGATTATATATGATTGTCATAAAGGAGCATAACACCTATCCTATTGTATGGAAAAGATTACTGCTGGAATTGCAGAGGCGTTGTAACCATTAGGGCAGAGGAATACTGGTATACATTGTCACATCAAAATATAATGGTGAAATAGGTTGTCATAAAAAGCTGACCCTATTTGTTTGTTTGTACTGTGCCTGTAATTAATTGTGGAATATTATTGTATACTTGTTATAAAGAAGGACGCATAACCTTCTTATTTCAGGGTTTTTGGTACTGACATTAACGTAGTACCAAGCTCGTGGGAACTGATCGATTCCTGACACTGTTTGCATATTTCGGGCATATACTGGCCGCCATTGCCTTTCAAGAAGTGTAACAGATTGTCCAGCGAGCATATGAAAAGATCTACCGGTGTTATCCTTCGAAGATAAGTGCCTGTTCGGCACCAGGAATCTCAACCTCTAGTTTTAAAATAAAGACTGTGAATATTAAATAAAAATTCCACCAGTCTCAAATGAAACGAAAATAAACAATAGGGGGTGATGTTAACCAACAACCTACCATTATTTACCAGTATTAACCTAAGTTAGAAAACTACATCTACACACGTATATTATCATAACATTTGTATTATGGACAGAAGATCCATTGTGTTATTTAATTGATGTAAATACTTCTTTTGATTTCACTTTTGATTGTCAGTCCTGATTCAAAACAAACTAGAACCAGGACAATAAATTGTAAAAAATTAACGTTTACCCAAAATTCAACCACTGACTTACTTAAGATAGTCTTTTAAAGTGTAGTTTGTATGTGATTATCGTAGTACTGTTGTGTTGTGTTGGATAATAAAATAGTTGGTTACATGTTTAGTTGGTTAATGCAACATTACACTACATATTCATAACCCTGGACATAAAACGTAGTCATCATACATTCTAGTTAAAGAATAATTCTGAATGAGATCATAAAGGTGGTAGTAGAAAGGTACCATGTAAACTTACCATAATATTTGTTATATTCAGAGACCTTCACAGCTGACCTCATTCAGTACACTAAGAGTACATAACAACAACAATTCTTAACATCAAATCCACCACAGTAATATATAAATGTTAGTTCACATGTTAGTAATGAAACAGAATGAAAAATGCACTACTTACGCCAATCTTGGCTACAGACTTGTTGCTCAGATGAATAAAAGAGACGAGTCGGTCTCTTACATGCATCTGGGGGTCTTTAATTTTACAATAGATTCCCTCTCTGACTCCGTGTGTTTCTTCAGTTTCCTCGTCCCTGTGTTCCTTATTAAAGTGTAGAGATTTCCTGTGCTTTGTAAGTTTTATTTGGTTCTCCAAAAAAAAAAGGTCCGGTTAACAAAAAGGAATTCTGAATCTAGTCTTCACTCTGGCGAGGTCTGGTGTTGTCTTGGCGAGCGTTAAATTCACAGTGAAACACAACTGCGAAATGGTCAGACTATATTCCCTGCTTTCGTTTGTTATGGAGTTAAATAAACGCTCCAATCATATTCGAACAGGTCGGGTGTGGTACTTTCAAAATATTTCCGACATAGAAAAGTTTTGCAAAGGTTACGTCTCCCATATATGGTAATATGATGTCCGATGCCCTTGTGTACAAACTTACAGACAGATCGGTAGACACACGTGACAACATGGGTAAGCTGTAATACTTATTATTTTTAGGCAAGTGACCGGAAGCGATTATGTCACACTTGTCTGCCCACATGTGTCACACAGACAGTAATCTCGTTATCTGTCGTATGAGTACACAAAACTCCGTGTTTGCCCATCTGGGTTACCATACGAATCGTCTTATCAGCGGTTCAATCTAAACACACCGGCGACTATCTTATCTCAGCTGCTCACTGCAAGCCAGGATGACCGGATAACAAACAGGTGACGTCACAGTGAGGCGTGTCGAATGATTTGATAAAATAAACTATCTGCTACTTAGCAGAAAAATAACGACGAAAGAAAGAAAGAAAAGTGCGATACTTGAAAGCACATAATAAAAATCAGTACCACAAATGTACCGATACTGCCGGAGAGAAACAAAGATCGATAGGGCCACCCCGTTTTGTCGCAACAGGAATCACACATTCTATAAATATTTTTGTGGTGGGTAGGTTTATAATTTTTAAATGTTGACGATAAATATTGTCGTGAAGTCGTCTGATTCACAACAAGTATTCTAAGTAACTCTAACCAAACCGTGCGCCATACTTGGTAAGAACTGCTTGATACACGGACCAATCAGAAGGTACCTTTATGCCTTGTTTACTAAAGCATTGTACAGTCAAAATGGCCAGGACTAATCTGTGCAAACGAGTGAAGGATGACAATTTATTACAAACTTAGGAAAGAAGTACCACCTGAAAGAGGTCACTAACGCCATACTAGGAAGGTTGCTCTACACGACGGTGCAGAGACCTTTACGACCAGTATTATAGGCAGGGAGAAATCTCTGATTGAATGCATCGAAGCCTCATGTAAGTCTAAATTTTGCTGTTTAGAGTACGCATAGAATAAAATGCACTTAGGAAAATAAAAGACTATTAGCTAGGAAGATGTAGAATAATACAGGGCGTGTTTTTCGCTTTAGATGAAGAAAATCGCTCCAGGAATAACGTAGATAAATAAAATCTTAGTTTTCCTGATTTGTACACATAGGCAGATTTTACATACATTTTCGGAACGCAAATGCTAGTTGAGCAGGAAACCCCCTCGGGCGTCCGACCTTGGACTATATATAGAACGTGTTCTAAAAGAAAAGGGGTCAGTCAAATATATTGAAAATACAGTGAGCATCAGCGTGTTAATGCAGATTTCTTTTGCCTTTTGTATCTGAGAGCAGACTAATAGATACCCATTAACAGCTCGACTGTATGTGCCTGAGGGTAAGAAAGAATATATATATATATATATATATATATATATATATATATATATATATATATATATATATATATATAGATATATATATATATATATATAATTATATGTATTTCTATTGATTAATTCATTTGTGCGTTAGGAAATGTGTAGATGTGTTTTGAACTACTGTGTAAATTTCTGGAGGGAAAAGCCAACCATGTGAATATTCAAAATATTTGAGAATGGTGGCCAAAGTGTGTCTGTAGGTTTAGAAAAGCATTTAAAGAATTATTTCTTGATGGAATGGACCACACACCAGGAACGTAAGGAAGGATGAAAGCGATTGTTTTACCGGATTGTTTAAGCTATTAATTAAGTGTTTTATACTAGACCTAATCATTGTAGGGAGGCGAATCATGGACAAATGGCTCTAACTAAGGTTTTTTAGAGGAGAATTGTAGTCACAATGAACTGGATGTGTGTACTACTGGTATAACATGTCCTGTGCATCTGCTAGCACTGTCTGAAACTGTCTATCATCCCCAACCTTTGTGATAGTGGGATAGTGATGGACCATATAGGGGTTACATTTATTATGTTTCAGGTTTTATCCTGTCAACCCAACTGCTCATAAGAGTCAGCCACTACTGAAGGCACTACTGGTACAAGCGCCTTTGAGTTCAGAGGGCCAGTTACCAAATGCCTACTGCCTGGAGGAAGTTCAAATAAATTAAATTTTCCTGCTAGGACAAAAGTGGAACCAGCTTCATTCTACAGATGAGTGCAAAACAAGGCAACTGTAGAGTATCCGAGTTACACCAAAATTATAGACAATCATTTATGATGAGTTAGGGGAGCAAAGAAACACTGCACGTAAGCGACTAAGTATGGGCACTGTTTCACCGTAAAAATTCGTTGCTTGCCAACCAATCTGAAGAACAATGATAGATTGTTTGTTCAAAGACGCCACTAGGCGTGGTGGAAACAGCAATAGATTGATCAATGCCCTACGACATAGGCGTAAGGCCACACATTTGCCTGGAAGAAGAAGAATTTATGATGAAAAGTGCGGGCATAGATATAGCAAGTGATAGCTTCACATTCAAATGACCGTGAAAGAACATTGTTAGAAACATATAAATATTATTCCAGCAGAGATAATTTACCAAAGTGAGAACTCTTATCAAATTTAATGTCTTTTGATACCTTTTAACTATTTTCCAATGTTTTATTGATTTAATGTTGTAATTGAATTTGATTTCCTTTAAAGCTTTTCAACAAGAAAAGAGAAACTGTATAAATAAATTGTAAATATTTACCAGCAGACTTACTTAAATTATTTAAGTTGAGCTCAAGTTTTGTTGGTAGATAATTTAGTAGAATACCCCTAGCAGAGTTAATAATAAAATCAGAGGAGGATCTGGAGAGGGAGCCCATAGGAATTTGGGAAAATATAATATCATCATACCTAGAAACTTATACAGCTTGATCTTACCTTTGATGTCGATACACCCATATTCTTTTCAGAAAAGGGGGTACTTCTTATAAGACCAGACTCTTATCTGGCACTATCCTGGTATCACCTGATACAACTTTTTTGTCCAGGATATCTCTATAATTTCAATAATAATCAACCCTCTCGTGACAAATATACAGTTAATTACCCAAGAGTCCAGCATTAAGAACAAAGGTGTGCCGTGACAGAAATTAGCATTGCCAAGTGTGCCAGAGTCTGACAACGTTTGAGAACCTATGATCTAGACCACCGTTTCAATACTCTTATACAATAGGACCTACTGATTGATTATAAGCATTGTTTTAATATTGTGACGTATAATGGAAATATAGCCTACAGTATCTGACAGCCCTGAAATCCAGTTAGCGTTCTATGATTTGCTAGTAAAAGTCAAGCATTTTTCTGCCTGCGTTTACTCATTTTAATCCACGCCTCTTTTCCTTGAGACGTAAACAAATGGAAAGTTTACCAACTTCCGCGACCTGTCAGTCATAACAGGGAGCGAACCTGGTTTGTTCACCTGAGTTTCTCACGCGAGCTGATCTGTCAATCATCGGATATCAGACAGACGCACGTGGGATAACACCGGCCGTTTTGAAGTGAGACGCTCGGGCAGAAAATTTTTCCAGAGGGACACTTTGATGTTCGTACATACAGGGGGAGACAAATCTTTGATCTCCAGAAACGGGGTAAATCTCGGAAGGAAACCCGTTACACGGTTCGAAGTCTCTGTTGTCAATTAGCAACGCCGACAGAGCGACCGTGAAAAACCTTTTATCTGGGAAAACGTAGTCTCCTGATTTTCTGCTATGCGCTATAGTGTGAAAAGTAACGTCATCTATAGATCAGAGAGACAATAATGTATATAAACTGTGGCTCCCCAAACCAGTTATCAGTTGTTGCTCAGAATTTTGGATAGTCTAAACACGTAGTCTAGAACCATTGTGGTAGATGTGTTAATAGCATTTCGTGGGGATTTTCATTTCTGATTTGTGGTAATAGAAATTAGCATTTACGTGATTTAATGTGCTAAGTTTTATCATCTTAAATTCACTGTGATTTTCTAGCTGTTAGAACTAGTGAAATAAATAACGCGTAGCTATTTTTTTTTACCAGATGTGCAGTTATAATGTAATTTCCATCACCCGCTTTCTCACCCAAGAAGATACGTTTAGCTGACTGATATTAATATGCTAGGCGCGACTGATAGTAGACCATAGAATTCAAGTTGTATTTCATTTTGTGTAATTTTAGTGAGCGACTGTTATTAATACCATACAACGACCCACAGACGCCGACAATCTAATAGCTATTAATGACAGTCGATATTTGATAAGTGCGCGTATGGATAATTAACTAATAATTGACATTGTACGCTGATCGTTGACCGGGGCGGGAGGGGAAAGGCTACATGCCTCAACCAAACCTGCACTCGCTAAGCGACGCGCGATAGAATAGGCTAGAGACACGGTGTGCCTTTTAACTTTAATCAGGACTGACGGAGAGGATAAGAGATCGTCTTGTCCCCTTCCGTGTACATGTATGTAGCTATATATATTAGTAGCATTTTTTTCATAAATGTTCTTTATTCCTCGCAGATCTGATCAAAGGGCGACCAGCGGTCTTTTTTGGTCCTTTTTCTTCATCTACTGATTGATTAATGTTGTCCTCTTCTTGGCTTACGCGTCCCCAAGTTCAGTTGTGAACAGGATTGGCCAAAGAGACAAATTAACATTTTAAATAGCAAAGTTAACTGGACTTATCAATACCCAGATATTTGTTTAATTTTATCAGCCCACTGTGGCGTAACACAAATAACATTACTATCTGACTCTTGACAGTCGTATCAGCGGATTAATCCAGCAAGTTACGCAGTTTCAAAATCGGCACTCACCACAGAGCCAGCCGATAGGATTTACCATCATCACCATAATTAACAGTTTTTTTTAGCAACCAGATGTTTCCCTCTACTGGAAGTATTGTCTACTGTTTACTGTGAACACAAGATCGCGGTTTTGCTACATTAACTATTCGAAGTGACATTTGTCTATCCAGGAATCAACCTCCAAATTAGGCGTCCCCCTTATAAAATTTAATTATTAAAGGAGGGACTGGGGCCAATTTGAAGGAAGAGAAAAACACTGGGAAAAAAAATATATATATATATATTCAGGCATTGTATGTCCAAGAGATTTCTTCATCAAGAATAGGGTAAGCGTGATTGAGTGGCCACGTATGTCAGAGAGAGTGAATACTTTCTTTGTTACAGGAACAATTGTATTATCCGGATTCTGCTTAAATATTGTTTACTTTACTGGATAGTAAACTTTGTTCTTTTCTTTACTGTCTATTCTGTAACATAGTGCTAACCTTTGACCTTCGGGGTTATTAACTTGCTGGGTTCTCTTTTTCTCAATAAGAGGGAGGGCACATGTATTCTGTTATTTTTCTATGTATGAACTTCTGATTTATTTGATCTTTCTTTAGATATTCGATGTTGTAAAGTTTATTGATAATAAACAACAAAAGAACTTACCTTTGTGTGTTTGTCAGACCCATACCCAATTTACCATAGTTTTTTTCACGTTTGTGTGTCTTGTTGTCACATAGCATAGTTGTGTGTGCGTAGTTAAACTTATATTTACATATATATGGAGGTATAAGATTGTCTTGTTCTAAATTATAGTCGTATAGATAGGCTGGACTTGAGAGACTACTCATTCCAGTGAAAGATCTTCTCCTTAAACTATTCACTCGTGAAATCTATTCTCACACCTTTACTTCTCACGTACTTATCACCAGCCACTCTACTCAGGCGGGACCATAAATAACGTTCAAACCTATCTAAATTTACGACAAATATCTAGTCGTGAACTTTTTCTTTCTTTAACTTATGAAAAAAAAATATCCCGTTCAACCCCTGAAGGGTTATAATAAGCATATTTAAGGTCTTAATTTTCACATAACACGTTCAATTGTCGATATGAGAATGTGGAACCATATTTCCCGTCCAGCAGATAAAAAATGAAAAGACGAAGACGGAATTTCCCAAAGACAATTTGGCATATCTAAAACACAAGTGAACTGTTTAGCCAGGGGCGCGAGCAAAATAAGCACGTTGTTTTTTTTTTGGTTTAAAAAAACATGTTTCAAATTTTTCTTTATTACAATTATAGTATGGCACGAAGATTTTGCGAGCCTTTGTCATGAAATTGTCATTGGACGAGTGATAGTGGCCGTCAAAGTTGCGTGAAAAACGATTCAGGGAGTCTGAAAACAAAAGTTCATATCGTAATTAATTAGGCAATCAAAAAATTTCCTTCAAAATCGAGCAACTTCTTAGAAACATATATCAGTCTTTGAAATGTTCTGAACCAGAAGGTTCTCGATATATGACGTCACGCAATATTTCCCATGTTTTTACCTCCCACTCCTCCTTGTCACACATTTCGTCACAAAAAACCCAGACTCGCCCTTATGTGACGTCACATAACTTCCCCCCTCCCCCTCTTTGTTTTTGTTGTTGTAACACTGAAAAAAAGCTACGTAATCGAATGTACATTAGTTAGTTAACTAATCATCTTTATCATCATCACCATCGTCATCATCACTTCTCATCTCCCCAAGGAGCATATGCTTTATGCCAAGTCTTCTTGTCCTGTGCCATCAGCTCAAGGTCTTCACCCCCTTCACGTCTGTCTCAAGTTCACTTCTCTAAACTTCCCTTGGTCAACTTCTGCCTCTCCTACCCTGAGGATTCCAGAACAAAGGACTGTGTGGTAAAGATATCAGCAGGTATACTCAATGTGTGTCCTATCCATTTCCAGCGTCTTCTTCTCGTTTCTGGTTCTTCTAGCACGTGTCTGGTTCTTCTAGCACATGTCTTGTTCTTCTAGCACATGTCTTGTTCTTCTAGCACATGTCTGGTTCTTCTAGCACATGTCTGGTTCTTCTAGCACGTCTTGTTCTTCTAGCACATGTCTGGTTCTTCTAGCACATGTCTTGTTCTTCTAGCACATGTCTGGTTCGTGTCATCAGTTACACATTAGAGATCTTGTCATACCACTATAATCCTTCTATTTAAGGCAAGCCCCCATTTATGAGAGCGTTCTTAGTTAGGGCGCAGTCTTCTCGCGGCAAAGGTAGCGAGTTGGAAACACGGTGGCGTCAAGCTATTCTTCTTCTTCTTTGATCCTTAGCCGCCGACCGTCAAAGCAGTCAGTGGCCATCACGCCTAGTGGCGTCTTGTAGGGCAACAATAAATTGATTCCACTTTGTTCGGTCGCTTTTCATCCTTCGTACAGTGCCTTCCACCCTGTTGTAAATGGATACCTGGCCATGCTCTTGGGTTAAGAAAGGTAAAGACAGCGAGGAAGGGAACTGGTTGCACCACATCTCCAAGCTCAACCTAGTATTGTGAAGTCTATAACACTTCACTCCCCTACGGCAGTATCTACTGTGAGACTACATTTTTTACCCATTTATGAAAGTCTGAAGCATTTTGGTTGTTGGTTTTGTTGTTGTCCATGATTACAGCCATACAATAGGACTGACGTGACTTCTTTTTGATCTCCAAATTTTTCCCATTCCAATGAAAGCTTCTCCAGCCTTCTGTATTCTTATTTTGATATCATTCTCTGTTTCTCTGTCGTAGATTTTTTGATATGTATTTAAGATCAATTATGGTCCCGTCTGAATAGAACTAGAACAGGTGATAGCTCAGTGGGAGATAAGGTAAAAAATAGATTTTTTCACGAGTGAAATGGTGAAAGGTAAAGTCTATCCCTGGATTTGAGAGATAATCTATCCAGCCTATCGATTACGACTGAGATTCTTAGATCAGACAGTTTTCCTATATATATATATATATATATATATATATATATATATATATATATATATATATATATATATATATATATATGTGACGGTGCGAAGACGATGTGTGAAGGAGAATAAGGATTTGTGTGTAATGTTGTCGTCACTCTCTCTGGCCTACTTTCACACACGTTCCGCAGTCACAGAAAAACTCTTGATGACAGGGGTCCCACTTTTATTAATGAAACCCTATCAGGTAGCACAAGAATCATACAGAAACAATGTTGTCCGCAAGTTTACTTTGATTGTGGCCCAAAATCAAAAAGATAGTATCAAGGGATGGAACTTTGTCTCGGAGCGCATTATGGTTGTTAAACTAAAAGAAGGAGAAACCATAGTCAACCTGGTCATAGTGTATGGGCCAAATGAGGATGAGAGAGCAGAGGTCAAGGAGGAATTCTTCGAGCTGCTTCAAAGGACAGTGGATGACTGCCTAGATGAAGTTATTATGCTCGGAGATTTTAATGCCAGAGTTGGAAATGACCATGCTAGATGGGGTGGAGTTATCGGAAGATATGGAGAAGATACTCTCAATGACAATGGAAAGCGACTCTTTAGATTCTGCAGTGAGCAGAATCTGATCACTACAAACACAAAGTTCCCCCATAAGCGCATACATGCATACACTAGATGTGAACCAACCAAGAATGAGAAGTCAGTGATCGACTATGCCATTGTTCGGAGAAGCTCTTTCAGATATGTCCGAGATGCAAGAGTCTGGAGGGGGCCAGAGATTGGAAGTGATCACTACCTGCTAACAATCAAACGAACAACTGAAAGAGTTGCTCAGCCTAGGAACTGCCCAACATCACGCAAGAAACCAAGTAAACGAGCAGGAGAAATGAGCATTAGGACCTACAAGCTGAGAGAGCCAGAAATTAAGACCAGATATCAGGGACTTATTGCTACAGCAGTGAGCAACACAGAAGAACGACCTGATGACTTGGAAACCCTCTGGAATAAATTCAAGGATATCATAAAGACAGCTGCTGCAGAAGCATGCGGTGAAGTCCGACTTGGGAACCAGAGAAAGAGGGCACCTTGGTGGACAGAGGAAGTCAAAGAGAAAATAAGAGAGAAGAAAATGGCATGGAAACAATACTTAGGAGCTAAAAACACAACAGGACAAATGGAAAAATATAGAGAATATGTGACACTCAGAACAGAAGCAAAGAACAAAGTGCTAGCAGCAAAACAGAAGTCCTGGGAAGAATTTGGAGAAAAGCTAGAAAAAGATGCACAAGAAAACCAGAAATTGTTCTATAAGACCCTAAAGAACACGAGGAAAGAAAAACAATGCCCTCTCAAATTTATAAAGGACAAGCAAGGCAAATTGCTTACTGCCCCGAAGGAAGTAATGGAAAGATGGAAAGAATATTTCTCAGAACTCCTGGATGGTGAGCATGATGAAGCATCAGAAATGATAACCACTAGCACAGAAGAGAAAACCAATGATGGTGAAGATGACATAAAGATGGAAGAACTGAGGGCAGCACTAGAGAAAATCAAGATGGGCAAAGCAGCAGGGCATGATGGTATAACACCAGAAATGGTTAAGTACATGGGAGCATCAGGCGACCTATTACTCTTAAAGGTCCTACAGGCAGCATGGTGCAACAAGACCATACCAAAGGATTGGGAGATTGCCATCATAACACCAATTTTCAAAAAGGGTGACAATCGACAATGTGGAAACCATAGAGGCATATCCCTTCTCAGTGTCCCTGGTAAAATCTACTCTAGAATCCTAGAGCAGAGACTCCGACGCCTAGCTGAGCCACAATTGGATGAGGTCCAGTGCGGATCCCGAGCAAACCGAAGTACTCAAGACCTAATCTTCACACTCAGACAGCTGAGTGAAAAGGCCCTTGAGTATAAGAGTGAGATCCATCTTTGTTTCATAGATCTGGAAAAGGCGTTTGACAGGGTCCCCTGGAGCAAACTTTGGGACTGTTTGGCAAGGAAGAATATTCCAGCACCTCTGATTCATGCTATACAGAGCTTCTACAAGTCTTGCAGAAATTATGTGAGGACAGCAAACCATAAGTCAGAAGAGTTCAGAACCACCACTGGTGTAAGACAAGGTGATATCCTATCACCTTACCTCTTCATACTCCTTATGGACGATGTCATCAAGGCATGTAAGGAGAGAACAAGAAAGTATTCAGTGGGGTACTGGAAGATGAGACAGGTCTATATTTCGGAGCTGGCATTTGCTGATGATGTTGCCCTGATTGCTAAATCAGAGGCACATCTCCAATCCAACCTGCAAGTCTGGAAGGAAGAGCTGGAGAAGAGAGGGATGGTCATAAGCAGCTCTAAAACAAAATCCATGGTGATATCACGAGAAGAAAGAAAACATCAGATTAAGTTGGGAGAACAGGTCCTGGAGCAGGTCGACCACTTTAAATATCTCGGAGCTATTATAGACCGAAAGGGAGGCATCAAAGAAGAGTTGGCCACTCGAAAAGCAGCGGCTGGGAGACTTTTTCAGGCCATAAATCGTGGATTCCTCAGCAAGAAAGAGGTTGGTAAGAAAACGAAGATGGCTGTATACCGCTCCACCTATGTCCCAGTCTTGACATATGGATGCGAGTCGTGGGCAATGACTACAACCCACAAAAGCCAGATCCAAACCTCAGAAATGAGGTATCTGAGGAAAGTGGTTGAAGTAACAAGAAGAGACATGGTCCGCAACCAGACGATCCGTCAAGGCCTAAAATCCCATCCGCTGCAGACCCAAATAGAACAGTCCCAACTAAGATGGTTTGGCCATGTCTGCAGAATGGGAGAAGATCGGCTACCACGACAAGCATGGGAAACAAAGAGCCAGGGATCCAGACCTCCAGGACGACCCAGAGTCCGCTGGGAGGACAACATTAGATAATCTTTGAAGGACCGAGGACTAGAATGGAACCAGGCCAGGAAGAAGACAGCTGATAGAATGGTCTGGCGCTCTCTCTTCCAAACCTCTACACCTCGCGGTAGAAGGGGAACGACTAAGTAAGTAAGTAAGTAAGTAAGTTTACTTTGAAGACAATTCCTAAGCAACACCATATAACCAAGCTATTTAGGTAACACCATCTAATAACCCAGCACAGACTGCTGGACTCTCTGAAATAAAATGAAACAAAATAAACTAGCATCGTACTTATGGACAAACATCATCTACTTAATAATACATACATATGTGTGAAATTATGCAAGTACATGCACTTAAATGACCATGTGTGGGTGTGTGTGTGTGTGTTCATGCAAGTCTGTATGTATGTGTAATCAACATTAAACATATCTCAATCAACAACAATGCCTTCATACGCATATTAGATACTAACTCCATCATCACGCGAGATAAAACTTAAATGAAGCACTTCTATCTATGATGAAATATTCCACACAGCGCACTGGTCTAAATGACATCAATTTATCAGTATCTTAGAGATCTAGCTGCTCTAAAGAAAAAGGAGATACAGTATATACTCTATTCTTACAGCTCTGTACTAAATGTAATAGGCATAGGCTACTCACGGAGCTAGAGGGTACGCTAATCTTTCTCTCACAATAATCACTGATGTAACATTAACCACACTTACGGCTCACAAGAATGCAATATAACCATTATTTAACACTACACAACTAATAATAATAATGGTAACAAATACAAACTTGTATACAGCGCAATGCGACACTAGAATTCCTCTTATAAATTCACTTAGTACTTTACACATTTAACACACAGTCTCACTGTTGAAAATAGCGGTGAGATATACGTGAAATTACACTTAAATACACATAAATCGCCAGTCAGCTTCTATCAAGCTATAGATAGACAAACGCTACAAAGCATTAACTTCTAAACCTGAAAGTTTAATATTACTAAACCTAAAGTATTATAAAAATGTACTTATATGCAAGCATACCTCTATGTCGTTAGTTCTCTTAGCACAGACGCAACTATGCAAATGCCCAAACCTCAGTTGGATATCGTACGAGGGCGCATTTAGCACAAGAACGATCTTGCTACTTCTCAGCTCTCTCACTGAAGCCTCTCACTGTTTCAATTTAAATATTCTTCTTCAACCCTGTACCACATGATAGCCGCCACGTCAAAATGTCAGGGAGAGCTCCACCCATCCCTCTAGGGAGCAAATCAGGAGTCCTATGCTCAGTATGGATGACATGAGATCACATCTTAGTCAAGAAAATCTTCCTAATCGACACAACTCAAGGTCCGCCCACTAATGGGCTGTTACATCCCACGATATTCGTTGCCCTACTCACACTTCTTACGGTTTCGTGCTCAAAAGGTGTTTTCTTCTGGTGTCAGACAGCGCCAGGATGTCTGACAACCGATGGCTGTCTCCCACGTCTGTCTTCTTCACGGATGGCGAAGGTGTGTTTCGTTTAAATCGCCCATTACCGGGTGAGAATGCCAACATGAGCACAAATTCACACCGTAGACTAGATCGACAACTAATTACTCAGTCTAAAATTACACCTTTCTGGCCACATATATATATGTATATATATATATATATATATGTATGTATGTGTGTGTGTGTGTGTATGTGTGTGTGTGTGTATATATATATATATATATATATATATATATATATATATATAGATATATATATATATATATATATATATATATATATATATATATATATTCAACCACTCACCTCTACACACACAGAGATAAGTGACGACAATTAGACGCACAAACGTGAAAACTATCTTAATGGATTTAGGGATATGTTGGGACGAGCTGACCGACACATGTAAATAAAGTTTATGTAAATTTTATTTATCATAAAGAACTTCACAACAGCAATATTTTGAATATCAATCAAATACAAAATAAACAATAGTTAAAGAATTAATTATAGAGTTAGACTCATAGGTGTAATCCTCCCTCCCTCTGTTGAGACAAGATCCCGTTAGAAGAAAGTTATTAACCCCAAAGAGTCAAAGATTTATACGCTATGGTCTAGTATTTCCCTCTACCGTGAAGAACAGAGTTTATACGTTACTCTATTCTGAAAGGGACAGCATTAGGAAAACTTGCTTAAAAAAAATACACAAAGTGAGTACATAGGTTCTACAAGATATATACATGTATATATATATATATACAGTGTGTCCGGCAGAATCACTACCAATAACAAATGTCAATATTTCTTTTACTAATAATAGCAGACCAACCGGATTTTGATTTTCTGTTAGGCAAACTCATTAAGTTTCAGTAGCAACTCATCAAGTTTCAGTAGATCTCCACCAAGTTTCAGTAGATCTCCACATGAGCGCCTTTAGTGGCTCGAAGAATGTCAAGATGGTATTCTATCTCTCTCCACGTGTTTTGCAGCATCTGAGGTGTGACGGATGCACAAGCGTCAATTATTCGCTGCCGAAGATTATCCAGTCCCTGCACCGGAGTTTGATAGACAAAGCTTTTTACGTATCCCCATAGAAAGAAATCTAAGGGGGTCAAATCTGGTGACCTTGGTGGCCAATAAATGGGACCTAATCTTCCAATCCATCTATCTGGAAATTGTTGATGAAGGTAGTTTCTTACTTCATTGGCACAGTGTGGAGGTGCTCCATCTTGCTGGAATATGAATCCTTCTGGTATCATAGGAACTGCAAAATTTTGCAGCATGTTTAGGTATGTTGCTCCTCTGACTGTGGCTTCGGCGAAGAAAAATGGCCCGATCACATAATTCGAGGTTAAGGCACACCACACGTTAAGTTTAGGGCTGTCTCGCTCATGCTCCATTACGACATGTGGGTTTTCATTTCCCCATATCCTACAATTATGCCGGTGAGCTTTGCATCTCGGCCTCCACTGTTCTCCACCAGGTTGTCTTTGGTCTGCCTCTCTTTCGTCATCCATCTGGGGTCCATAGCATAGCAGTTCTGGTGATGGTGTCAGGGTCCCTTCTGAGGACATGGCCAACCCAGTTCCAGCGTCTGCCTGCAATGACGGTGTGCATACCTTTTTGACTGCACCGTACAATGATAGTGTTCACTTGATCTCAGACAGCTATAAATAAGAAACTGCTATAATGTTTACTCTATATCTCAGACAGCCACATATGTAAAACTGCATAACCGCTTAAAAAATATCTTGTGTGAGAAACTACTAAACACTGATTATATGTTCACTCTATCTCTCAGACAGCAATGTGTGTGAGACTGCTAGACTGATTTAATGTTCACATCTTTAAAAACACACTATGCAGAAAACTACTGATTTATTTTCATGCTTTCAGATGCACCCTATGTACGAGAAACTCCTCACTCTCTCTCAGTTCACCCTTCTGTGTGAATCAACTACACTGAAAAATATAATTTTCACTTTATCTTCTTGTCACAATGATATTTGTTCATTTATCTTTTCAGGCTTTCCTTATTCATTGAGAATCCTCTTGTATTGAACAAGCCAAAACCTATTTCAGGAGGATTTCTGGTTACAACTGTAGAACTTTTACTCATTCATGATTCACTTCAGAGATATATACCTCTAGAACAGGGATTCTTAACCAGGGGTATCCATACCCCTTGGGGGTATGGGAACCAAATGATGGAGGTATGGGACTCAATCTCTGAACAATTAAAAATAAATTGTTGTTAGATTTGATTTTCAACTATCATTATCAATATGGATTGAGGCGGCAAATCAGCGGTCAGATCACCGTTTTTATATAAATAAATATGATAAAACCCATATGATTTTCTTGCAGCTGTTCTGTGCCTAGCTATCCATATGTAAAGTATTTAAGTCATACTGGTACCTTATTGGACTGGTGATGATTTTGACAATCTGGTGAAGGGGGTATGGGGACATATTTGGTGATCCATTGGGGGGGTCTGTGTAATCATAAAAAGATTAAGAACTCCTGCTCTAGAATGTTCTCTAAAAGTTATTTTCCTTCGGCCTTTAAGATTGCCAAAGTATATCCTCTCTTCAAACCTGGCTCGTCAGATAACAGTAATCTTGGTAACTATAGACCAATTTCTCTTTTATCATCGCTTTCTAAACCACTAGAAAAACACATACATAAAGCAACACTACATTACCTAGTTAGCAATGACTTGCTAATTGACAGTCAGTCAGGGTTTCGACAAAAGCATTCATGCCACACAGCTCTAACTAAGATGATAGACAACTTGCATCTAAACATAAATAACGATAACATATGTGGAGCAATCTTTGTAGACTTTAGGAAAGCATTTGATATGTTAGATCACGCTGTTTTAATAAGAAAATTAGAAACAATGAAAGTTAACTTTAAACTAGTGACATTACTTAAATCATTCCTGTCCGACAGACAGCAAGTAGTGTGGTACAACAACTCATTGTCAAGCCCAACTATTATTGACACCGGTGTTCCTCAGGGTTCTATTCTCGGTTCTCTACTTTTTTCCATTTACATAAATGACCTTCCACTACACATCGAGCACTCATCCTGCGACCTATTTGCCGATGACTGTACCATTTATACTAGTGATAAAAGTTGCAACACGCTAGAAATATTATTACAAAGCGACACAGACAATCTTATTAAGTGGAGCAATGAAAACTGCATGCAAATAAATATCACTAAAACAAAATGTATGATAATATCAACTAGACAAAAATTACAAAACTCGCCGAAAACAACACTTCAGCTCTACATTGGAACCTCTTTAATTGAAAATGTAAATGAATATAAAACACTAGGACTCATAATTGACCAACATTTAAGTTGGAATTTGCATGTACAAGCACTGACCAAACAAACGGCACAAAAAGTTTACCAGTTAGCTAAAATCAAACATTTCCTAGATGAGGAGACACGAAAAATGGTCTATACATCCCAGATACAAACACATCTAGACTATTGTTCCACAATTTGGGATGGCTGCACCATGTCCAACACTAAAAGACTCTATTCATTACAAAAACGTGCAGTGCGCCTAATTTCAGACAAAAACCTCACACAGTGTGTAGACGCAAATACATATCTTAACATATTACCACTAAGAAAGCGCCTTCTCTTCAACAAAGCCAAATTTATTCACAAAATCTTGTCACAGAATGCTCCAACGTATCTGTGGCCTATTTTCAAATACAGCGGAAGACGCAGTCAACGCTTAAATAAATTACACATGCCCAAGCCTAGGCTCGACTTATTCAAGAAAAGTTTAGCTTTTTCTGCTGCTCATCTGTGGAATACTCTTCCACACGACTTAAAAAATACTCTTAGTCCATATTCATTCAATCACAGACTTTTCAAATACATCATGAGTGCAGATTATATGCCACCCTAATTTCGTTATGTTCTTAAATAATTACATAACATCATATGTAGGTTTTAAAGTTAATTTTGTCCTGTTTAGTATAAATTATGATACGCATCTGTAAATCTGTGTAACTGTTATTGTACTGTTACAATGTTGGGATTTTATTTTATTGTACTTTTTTGTTATTTTATTATTTAAGTAATATTTAGGATACGTGTGAGAATAAATGGATTCAGTATGGAAGATGAGAGAAAGGAAGGGCAGAATGTTAGACGGGCCTGCGTGCCCAATTCTAAACCCTTTGAAAATAAAGTTCGTTCGTTCGTTCGTTCTCTATGTAATTATTATCTAATTCATCCACAGCGCCACACTCCCTCTTGCACACAATATGGCAAAATAAAAAGCCAAATTAATAATGTAATAACTGATCCTTTTATTAACCACACAGACATGTTTTTATTTTTAAAGACATGCACAAGTCAAACGGGCAACCCACATCTTTAATTACACACATTTATTCAGGTATTTTTTTTCTTTTGAGTGTATAGATTTCCATTATGACACAAATCTGATTAACATAATACTCTCCACTCAAACACCTCAAAATGTAAAACTAAAGGTGAAAGAATAATGGATTCTGTCAAAAATTTATACATGGGCTACATCATATACTTAACAAAAGTAGTATCGGGGTATGGCAAGGATGGATATCTGGCCAATTTGCGGAAGATTGTGACTGCTCAGAATGGAAGGAGTACAGCTGTATGACTGTTTGTGAGCACAGAACTGAGAGACAGAACAAGACATCCAATGGAACAAGCTGTGTAGAAGAAGACAAGATATGCTGAGAAAGTCATTGGACAGCTTCACATGTCAGTCCTAGAATCTGCAGAATAAAAGAGAGAGAGAGAAAGAGTGAAAGAGAAAGGGAAGACACACGTCTGAAGGGCAGAGATAACCCATAAAGAATGGATAAATCTGCCCTGGGCATAGAAGTCTGGAGAAATTGGCTGCACATAAGGCTGACAGACAAAGAAGATGAAAACATTAACCATGGTATAAAACACCATCATAACACCTAACAACACACTGTGCCCATAAAGATGAGACTTGATTCCAAAGGAAAATTTTCAGTGATTGCTGGTCTGATAACTGCCATCTTTGCACACAAGGTCATCAGCAGTGAATCTCCAACTTATGTCTCTTAACTTGATGGTGCACTCTCTCATTCCAGTCCATCTCTTGATGTTATCTACTGACTTATAGTGCTATCTTCTTCTGAAATATTCGTCTTCTTTTCATTATAGTTTTCAGCAAAGTACTATGGCCAAAATATTCTGTCTACCTGACTTTGATCTCATTCAAGATTTCTATTTTCATTCCTAGTTTTTCTGTGAACTCTTTAATTCTTTTAAGTGACTGCTACATTTTTTTTTAAATGGAAAAAAAGTTTAAAAAACCTTTCTGTTTATCTGTACAATCTTGGAATAAGTTTTCTTATGACACCAGTAGATGACAAACCTTTCTTCTGTTTGTCTGTACAATCTTGGAATAGGTTTTCTTATGACACCAGTAGATGACAAACCTTTCTTCTGTTTGTCTGTACAATCTTGGAATAGGTTTTCTTATGACACCAGTAGATGACTAACTTTTCTTCTTTTTGTCTGTACAATCTTGGAATAGGTTTTCTTATGACACCAGTAGATGACAAACCTTTCTTCTGTTTGTCTGTACAATCTTGGAATAGGTTTTCTTATGACACCAGTAGACGACTAACTTTTCTTCTGTTTGTCTGTACAATCTTGGAATAGGTTTTCTTATGACACCAGTAGACGACTAACTTTTCTTCTTTTTGTCTGTACAATCTTGGAATAGGTTTTCTTATGACACAAGTAGATGACAAACCCTTCTTCTGTTTGTCTGTTCAATCTAGTTAAAGTTTTCTTATGACACCAGTAGATGACTAACCTTTCTTCTGTTTGTCCGTAAAATCTAGTTAAAAGTTTTCTTATAACACCAGTAGATGACCAACTTTACTTCTGTTTGTCTGTACAATTGTGGAATAAGTTTTCATCTGACACCAGTGGATGACTTTTTTTTTAGGTTTTTTTTATTATAAAAGTCCCATTGCAGATACTGCTGCAGTGAATTGAAGTGGTAGAGACTTCATTATACTAGGTCCAACACTGTGAACAGGGGTGGTCAGTTCCCTTCCTCGCTGTCTTTTCCCTCCCTAACTCAACAGCAGAGTCAGGTACCCATTTACAGATTGGTAGACTGGAACGGGATGATACAGTGTTTTGAAAACAGTACCTTTACCGTGAGAGGTCAGCGCTCTAACCACTCTGCCAATTAGATGCTTAGCAGATGACTAATTCAGAGTAACTAGTGAGTCTGTATTTGTTTGTGTGTGCAAGTTAGTGATTCTGCTTTCTCCCCACCCACACCCCAACCAATTCTTGTTAACAGTAATTCAATGTACAAACATGACACATTCTCAGGGAACAAGTATGAGAAAGACTCGAAAAAAAAGGCAAAAAACAAAAGTTTAAATATCCGAGTTTCCAACATGGAGCAAGAAATGGTGAGCTGGCATATGTACACAAGAATAAATGGTAGTGAAAGAACTGGTGAGAATGCCACTATCATTAATTTCAATACTCTCATCATTCTCATTAACAGCAACATCATCTT
Organism: Oreohelix idahoensis; assembly: GCA_024509875.1. Taxonomy (NCBI): domain Eukaryota; kingdom Metazoa; phylum Mollusca; class Gastropoda; order Stylommatophora; family Oreohelicidae; genus Oreohelix; species Oreohelix idahoensis. The sequence goes on along the minus strand of JAMPIV010005597.1, from coordinate 75,330 downwards.
CATTACTGTCATTGGTATCAATTAATTCTATTGCCATCATTACCATCACACATGTCTACTTAACAGTACGATTAATATAAAGCTATGATGAATGTGATAATCAAAACCATATCATAAGTTTCATAACCATCATCATCATAATATTCAGAAGCAGCATAAATAATCATTGACATCATAAAGTTTACCACCAACATTATACATTTCATAACCAACATCATCACACTATTCAGAAACATCATAATAATCATTATTTGACATCATAAACATTACCACCAACATACTACATTATATAACCAACAAGACCATATTTACACATTCCGTATCACAATTACTGTGAAAATGAACAGTACTGTGCAACACTGGCCAATATTCCGATGCTAGTTCGTGTAAATATTAAGATGCTAAACTACACAAATACAACGGAACATTAAAAAGCTGAACTTACGCTTAGTTTAACAGCTCAATTATGAAACTGTTATCGAGGTGATTTTTTTACTGACTAGACAGCCAGATTTCTCTTGTGTGGCTGATCAAGCTGGTAGATAGGAAGTACCAATGAGTTTAACTGTGGTGTCAATAAAATAACTGCTGAACATCTGCATAAAAAATGGCCAACATATAAGAAACCGAGAAAGCACAAATGGCCGTCACCACTACCAATCCTGGAAAAACTATGGAGATACAAATAGCTTCAAGTTGACCACTGCTTTCTTTGAAAATATTCAAGCAGACGTCTGAGAGTGTAGGAAGGAGAAGAAAGAAGAAGCTGGTAGAGGGAAACAAAGAATATGTGACATGATTTGACAGAATCAATAGCTTGTTGGCATGTCTGATGTTGAGAAAAATGCAAAAATCTTTTAATTTGGTTACAAATATGGATTCTGAGATGTTTATGTTTAATTAAGCCCTGTGTAGCTAGGGCACTGCATGAAGGATGGCCGCCGTCCGAGCAAAGTGGAAACAGTTTGTTGCTGTCCTACAAGACGACACTAGGCTTACGATGAAACACAAAGAAAGTTAAAGGGTTGCAGATCCACATTATTTCTTCTAGAAGATCTGGAGACAAACATAAAACAGATGGAGACAAGGACAAGCCGTGAGTTGATGGCACAGGACAGCAGGACGTAGCATACACTTGCTGAAGATCTATGCTCCTTGGGCAGCTGAAGAATAATGATGATAACTTGATGTTTACCTCTATAAAACTCAAAATTACCTTCACTGGAATATTTTACCCCTAGCTGCCAAACACTGGACTTCAAACCTCTCATTTGTTCAGAATGGACGGTCACTGGCTCTGTAATTGTATTTCAGGCATATTTTAGCCATCTCAAAATTTGATTGGAGAATGTTGATTATTAAATGTGGACTTGTAACGTTGAAAGTCCGACTATCTAAGCAGTTACAGCACTTTCCTCTCATGGCAGTTACCAGGTTCTAGGATCGAAACCTGGTAGAATCTTGCTCATCTACTCAGCTATACATGGGTGCCGGACTCTGCTCTTTTGTTAGGGAAGGCAAAGGCAGCAAGGCAGGGCCACTGGTCACACCAACTCATGAAGCTGGACCTAGTATGACGAAGTCTCTAACACTTCACTCCCCCATGGCTGTGTCGGCTATGGGAGTAACAAATGTACTGTTGGTACACTTCTTTGTGCTTATTCTCATCTGGCTGGCATTATTGTTCTCAAGCAGACCATCACTTCTGTAATGTTATGACTTGCAAAGACCTGTAAGGAGAACCATCCAACAACCAATCCAACTGGGGATTAAAAAGAGAGCAAAAAGAGATGATAGAATAAACAAGCATAGAACTCCAAACAATGGAAAGTTCCTAAGGAACATATCTCTGCCAGTGGAAGTAAGAAAGCTAGGTTTCTAAGTTAAATAGGGTCATGATTATTATGTGGAAGTGTACCACAGACAGTCAATGAATATCCACGAAGATCTCCGGACATCATGAAGATGTAATTTTACAGAAAATAACCAGAATCCATCAGAATGCTACAAAGACAAAAGAGAATGCCCTGAAGAAGGCCAACTGTTTAGACAATGTGATCAGAAACTATAGACAGAAAAAAAATCTTCTCCCTGTCCCTTATCTCTCATATTCTTCCTCTGTTTAAAGACAAAATATTTACACTGACGTCATACAATGTCATGTAATTTTCCATGCAGTGACATATTCGATAAAAAGGAAACAAAAAACATCTTTATCCTGGTTAAACATAATGCATTTTTATACCATTATAATTTAGGAAAATGCATCATCACTGCTCTTATCATTAACTGGGTTAAAGAAGATACGGAAAAACCCTGTGCATATGGCACATGACTGGAGGACCTGGCATACATTTATTATAGGCCTATACTCCTTGAATAAAAAAATGCCCAGTGTAGTTCCGTGGGGTCTACCTCTGAGGCAAAGAAAGAATAGACCTACTGATCCCTCAGGCATGTCGGACAAGGTGACTACTATCAGATTGTGCATGGTGTTGGCAACTTCATCACGTAAAACAAATTGCTACAGACACCAATACTGCGACAGCATGTGAATGCTTTGTGCAGGCTTCCTAGGCCAGCTGCAGTGGTGGCTCCATGCTCCAAAGGGAGCAAAAAAGGATAATGATGATACTGCAATACATCTTTTCTGTGTTCATTAGGATAGGGCATCTAATTAGTGTTCATAATTATTTAACTGTTCATCATCATCAGTTCCCTCAAGGCCTTCAACAAACGTCTGCTGAGTCTTCCTGTCCCGTGCCATCAGGTCAAGGTCTTTCCATGTCTTGTTCATCATTTTAATTGTTAACATATGTCAGATGGGACCGGAGATGCAGCAAAAGTGATGAATGCAGTCAGTGACTCATAGCTTGACTGCTTGCGTCAGCGAACCAGAGCTGACAAAGACCCTACTCCACCTCCAAGTGGTGGTCCTGGAAACAGGCTGCATCACTGCGGTCTGGCAGAGAGAGTAGGGATCGAAGAGGGAAGGCAAACCTGATCCCAAAAAAATGCAGTGCGGAAGTCGGATGTGTCGGGCCGAGAGGCGCAAATATCGCAGCTTCGCTGTAAACGGTGACACAACTAACCTACGTCCTTTTCAGGACGAACGAGGAAGATATGTCAGATAAATACACAGTTTAAAAAAAAGTAACTCTGTGTGTTTTCCTTTCATGGAGTATTGACAAGCAAGTGTACTTTACAGATGCATCACCTAAAAAATGTCTGCAGTGATTCTTCCATAACCACCTGGCAAAATAATCTGGTGATGGTGATCATCTAAATCAGTGCTCAGCAACCAGTGTGCCACAGGTGTCTGCCTGGTGTGCCCTCACACCATGCAGAATACACCACATAATGGTATACAAAATTATATGTTATGGTAAAATATAATGAAATAATCTCACTTATAGTGCCTAGCACTCGATGATGTTAAGAAAAGGCTCCTTTCTCCAAGGCCAGATAAGTGGAACACCTTGTACGGAGAAACATGCAGATATCACTACATGGCACGGGGCCGAAGGGCGAGAGCCCAATCGCCTCTAGATTAATAACAAAAATAAATAAATAAAAATGCAATTTTACAAATACTAAGCTGGGTTATTGAAGCACTATACAAGGACGCAAGCAGTGCTGTTTTTGCAAGCAATGACATTGGAGAATTTTTCAAAACAACTGTAGGAGTTCGCCAGGGATGTATCCTGTCCCCAGTGCTCTTTAATATATATCTAGAACATATGCAGGAGGCTCTCTACGATTATAAAACAACCATATTGATTGGAGGCCAACCTCTTTGCAATCTACGTTTTGCTGATGATATCGATCTGATAGCTGGAACAGAATCAGAACTTCAAGACCTTACCTCTAGGCTGGAGAAAGTAACAAGAACGTATGGGATGGAAATTAATATAGAAAAAAGCAAGATATTGGAGAATAGCCATAAGAAACATGTTCCGACCAACATTACGTTAAATAGGCAAACGTTAGAAGAAGTTAACACCTTTAAATATCTCGGGTCCACTATATGTAGTGATGGAAGATCAAGTAAAGAAATCAAGACAAGACTTGAGATGGCCTAGGCTGCCATGACAAGGCTGAATGTGATCTGGAAAAGTAACATCAGTTTTCCTGTGAAGATCAAATTATACAAATCACTTGTATTATCTATTCTCTTGTATGGGTGTGGGACCCCAAGATGCAACAATAGTGAATGCAGTCAGCGACCCATAGCTTGACTGCTTGCATCAGGACCAGCGAACCAGAGCTGGTCAAGACCGTACTCCACCTCCACGTGGTGGTCCTGGAAACAGTCTGCAGCAGTGCAGTGTGGCTGAGCGAGTACGGATCGAAATGGGAAGGCAAACCCGGTCCTTAAAAAATGCCGTGCAGAAGTCGGATGTGTCGACCGAAAGGTGCAGATATCACAGCTTCGGCGCAAACAGACACAACGCAACCACCGTCCTTTTCAGGGCGAACGAGGAAGAAGAAGTATGGGTATGAGGGCTGGACACTCACTGCAGATACGGAGTGAAGGATTCAGGCTTTCGAGCATAAATGTTATAGAAGAATTTTGCGCATTTGCTATAAAGAGCACAAAACAAATGTCTATGTTAGAGAGAAGATAAACACCTATGCAGGCCACCAAGAACCACTTTTGTCAGTAGTGAAACGTCGAAAGCTTGCCTGGTTTGGGCATGTAACTCGTCATGACTCCCTTTCGAAAACGATCCTCCAGGGAACAGTCGAAGGTAAACGGAGAAGAGGAAGGCAAAGAAAATCCTGGGCTGATAACATCAAAGAATGGGCAGGACACGGTTTTTCCACACTTGTACGCATTACTGAGGATAGAGAGCAGTGGAGGACCCTGTCTGCTGATGCTTCCACCATAGCACCCCTACGACCCATGACGGGTTACGATGAGATGATGAAGCTGGGTTATCATCATTCACAAATCCATTAAAAAAAAATTAGAGAGGGTTGTCTTATGACTGCAGCAAATTTTAAAATATTTTCCATACCCACCTACTAAAATATTATAGTGTGCCGTCGAATTTTGAAGGGCACTTTAGTGTGCCATGAAGTAAAAAAAGGTTGCAGAGCACTGATCTAAATTAAGAAACTTTTTGAGGTGGTTTGACCACATGACTCGAAGAACTTCAAGGCAAGATATCAGAAATAAATCTGATGGAGCATAGGGTTTAGCAGAAAAGATATTAACTGTCACTCATTCACAGTTCTGGTGACTGTCACTCAGTCATAGTTCTGGTGACTGTCACTCAGTCATAGTTCTGGTGACTGTCACTCAGTCATAGTTCTGGTGACTGTCACTCAGTCATAGTTCTGATGACTGTCACCCAGTCATAGTTCTGGTGACTGTCACTCAGTCATAGTTTTGGTAACTGTCACCCAGTCATAGTTCTGGTGACTGTCACTCAGTCATAGTTCTGGTGACTGTCACTCAGTCATAGTTCTGGTGACTGTACTTAGAATGGTAAATATGCAGCTTCCAGAGGTCTCTGAGGAAATAAAGCATGTCACGAGAGGTGAGAAAAGTGGTATAGCACTTGTGGCTAGCATTCTTGTCATTAATAAATAAGTTGCTACGTACACGACCAGTGGAAGAGCCCATAAAAAACTTTTGATTTAGACTTTCTGCATGGAGACCAAATGCTGCTTTGGCCCCAGATTCCTTTTGGAGCAAATAAAAAAAGGAAACACTTAGTTTTTGTTCACACCATATGGCATAACTGGCATGATGGTCATATCTTTCATTAACCATTAACACTGTTGTTCAATCCATTTCTTCTGCTTCCTCTATAACGAGGGCTGGCTGTTCATCGCCATCATCATCATCAACTTCCATGTTTGAAACTTCTGTTCTTTCACTGTCACTCAGAGCTGATGAAAATGCCTTCTGATTATCTACATTGCTAACATCCTCGGCCGTGGATGCCAGGCCATTATCAGAGCTTGCAGTGACAAAAGTCTTGCCATCTTCACATGGAGCTTGTTCATTGGTATTTACAGGTACATATTTGTGGACCTGCTCCTTTCCTTGAGGTCCCGACTTGATCCGTCTCCGATGTTTTTTCGGTTTTCTATCTGGGTCTCTGTTAGATGAAGGGGATTGCACATTGTAATTTTCACCCGAGGTTCCATCTAGGCTTATCACTGTCTCCAGTGAAATGCTGGATGATAAGTTTTTTCTTTGTTCTTCCAGTCCCTGAACACAGCTCAATTCTTCATCTGTGGGTAAAGCTTTCTTCTTAATTTGTGAAGATTCAAATTTTTCAACTTCCCTACTTACAAAATTATCACTGTTATTATCAGAATCTTCTCCTAACCTTTCTGGCTGTGAACTTTGCCCTTTCCTATTTAGAATAGCAGCAATTCTCTCCTTGCTTTCATCGACTACAAACAATGAAGGTTTTGTTGATCTTTTTTTGGATTTCTTAGACAGAACAGGATCATCACCTGCTGGTAATCTGGTACCCACATATTTGGACACACAAGCAAAAAGGTCAACAGGACGGTTGTATTCATCACTTTTGTTCACTTCACTACCGCTGCTTGGTAAGTTCTTTATGGTTGTTCCTAAGGAAGCTTGCTCTGTTGATAACGTAAAACCAGTATTTTCTACGCTGCCATTGCCACCCTCGGATATTATTACAGCTGTCGTATTACCAGAAGGTTTACTATCCAATGAAGATGATACTGTTGGTGATATTAACGACGAAGCGGACAACGGCGCTGCATGTGAAGTAAAAGGTGAAGGTGACATAAACTTCTTCCCAACCTTCACATGCTGTACATTCCCAGAAAATATGCCTACTGTTTTGTACGTTTGATCAACCTGACCTTCAGACAATCCTGATTCAGAATGAGTTCCCAAAGCCTCACCATTTTCAATGTCATCACCACTTGTCTGCTCTTCCTGTAGACCAAACATTCCATCCACAGTATTTGTCAAAACTGGAAAAGTATTCTCTGATTTCTTGGCATCCAAAAATTTTTTCAACTTCTCGTCCGTTTCAGAGTTGATCTTGCCTAATCCTGTTTCTGCCACAGAAGTGTAACCTTGCATCACCTTCTGAGTTTTCCTTCCACGTTTTTTCGGAGCTTCCTTTGGTGCCGCTTCTTTTGGTAGACGTTTTTCTGGCTGTTCTATCTTTGGCGGCACTACAGACAATATAGCTCCACTAAAACCAATCACTTTTCCCTGCCCTGCCTCGGCACGTGATGAAGATGGAAAGTTTGGAGTTGTCAACCTGGTGGGTTCTGTGACCCTGCCTTTACTAAGGTCAATGACTTGTCCCTGATGAAGAAAAATAGGACTAGTGGAAACAGCAGGGAGCAATAGAGTACTTGATACGGGGGAGGCTGCTGCATATGGAATCGTTTTTCCCATGGTGACAATAGTGGATGGGTTTCTAGTCACTGTAATGAGATGCTTCTTTTGTGTTGAGCTGCTGGTCTCTGCAGCCGAGTCTAAAACAGTAGGAACTGAAGCCTGGATGGGGGAGACTGGTGCAGGTGCTGAAGATGGCTGGGTTGATGGGGAATAATTATGAAAATGAATCTGATTTTGCTGAAACAAATAATCTCTAACTTTGGATGCAGTTTTCTGTGAGACGCTTGTTGTAAGGTGAGGAAAACTGGACACAGGGGTTATATCTCCTGAAAGTTTATGCTCTGGCTGCGTGGCAGCAGATTTTTCCTGAGAAACATTTGCAGCACTTACTGCCCTTGTGGTGGTGAAGTTGGTAGCCTCAATCTGTCCTGATGACATTGCACCAGGAATTTGCGTCTGTCCTGACGTTGGCAAGAGGAACATCTCAAACTGACTACTGCTCTCATTTCCCATTTTACCCTTGTCACCATCAGAAATTCTACGAACTCCAATGGATATTACTTTTCCTTTTGATCCCAAATGAACAGGACTTAGCCCAGGCTTGACCCCTGTTACCACACTGGTACCAACATCCTCTGAAGGTGTTGGGTTGACAGTTCTGCTTGTGTAGCCTGTTTCTTGATTATCCTGTCTGTTTGATGCTGTAGACAAATTTAGAGGGGATTCCTCTGTTTTCATGCCTTCTACATCCACGTGGACACCATTTTCTGATCTGTGATCATAACTGTTCCCCAATATCCCCACCAGCTTGTGCTGAGACAAAGGAAGTTGATTACTGTGAGAAGACCTGTCACTTCCAGTGTCCTGATCATGGCTGGCTGCAGCAAGTCCATCAGGATTCTTGGAGTTCTGCTGGTTGTAGGACTCTGCCAAACTTCCCTGCTTTTGGCTGACAGATATGGCAGAAGGTGAAACAGTTGCAGACAATAATGATGAAGACTGTGGCAATGACAACTTTGGTGGTACTGAAGATAATGGAGATGAAATCGGTTGACTGTTACTGGAACTGGCAGGCACCTCGTTACCTGGGTCAATGTTGTACATTTTGAGAAGCACCTGGAACAGTCTTGCTTGCATACCAGTCAGGGTCACTGTGTCACTGGATGAAGAAGGGAGACCTGATGGTGGTGTAGTTGAAGGTGTGAATGGCACAACTGCTGGTGCAACTGATACTGGCTTAAATGACACACTTAATGGTTTTGATGACAGGTCTGACAACACAGATGGTGCTGCATTTGTTGTTGATGAGGTCAAAGTGCTAGATGCAGTGTCTGATGCACTAACAGAATTATGAGGAGGTACTATCTGTAACAAGACAGACTTTTGTTCACTTCTCAGTAATGCAGGCTCTGTGTTTTTAATCACTTTAGAATAGACTGGAACATGGAGCTTTGCCTGGGATGTAGTCACAGATCCACTGTGCCCAACAGTGACAACTCTTCTCTGTCTTACAAGTTGTTTATCTCCCCTTTCCTCCTCAGAACTGCAGAAAATGCCTTCAGGAAGTGACATCAGTCCACATGTCTCCATGTCCTTATCTTCTATAACTTCCATCTTTACCTCAGGTGACGATGGCTCTGACTTGGACTTAGTTTGATTGTTCTTTTCCTTGTTCTGTTGGATGTAGTAAAAATAAATGAATTAATAAGATACAAAAATGAATTATGATGTCAAAAATGTGCACCTTAGTTACAAAAGATATAGCTAAATGTCTGCCGAAGCAAGAAAATTAAAATCTGTCAGAAAGAAAATAAGTCGTCTTTTTCATTTTCTCTCATATTAAACCTTTCTCATACAATGAACAGCAATTATCACATCTCTCATTACCATTCAAATTTTCCCCCAAGAAGCTGGTAAAGACCACGCTGTCAGTATGTCTCTCTCATGGTGCGATTAATCATGATGCACATGTTCTACTGTTTGTTTTTGCGCCATATATAGGCATATACCTGTTTGTTCTGTTTTTACCTTACGAATTATTACCATGAAGTAGAGATTAGCCAGAAAGAGTGCCATGTCATCCTATAAGCCAGTGTTTCTCAAGTAGTGTGCCGCAGCGCCTATCAAAGTGTGCTGCAAACATTTTGTAAATTTACTACATGAAGTATATCTTTAGTGATCATGTAATGTAAAACTGATCTTACAGCTCGAATTCATTCAATAATAATTGGAGCTGTTAACTGCTTTGAACAAAAACAGATAAGATTGAAATTTATTTTAAACAATTAAAAGAAAATCAAATTGAGTTTTCTTTATTCTAAAGTACCCACAAATTAGTGTGTTTAATTTAGTATATGTCACTGTAATTTTTTATTCAGGCCTGATAGGTGTGCTGCAAATTTTTAGAAAATTGAAAAGTGTGCCGTGAACACAACAAGGTTGAGAAACACTGCTATAAGCTGTTCTCCTTTGGCCTGGTTCCAGTCCAGTCCTTGAAAGATTGACGTTATCCTCCTAGCGAACTCTGGGTCATCCTACAGGTGTAGATCCCTGGCTATTGGTTTCCCATATTTGTTGTGATAGCCGGTCTTCTTCCATTCTACTGACATAGCCAAACCATCGCAACTTCTTCCCTACTGAATACAGAGAAGTAGTTTGAAGTGGTTGGTTCTTAGTCAGAAAATTTTACCTAGTGGCCTCTTGGTAAGGAGAAGCATTGCTTGTATTATTTAACTCTGGAAGTTTTCCTTATTGGTATCCCCCTGCCTTGCACACCCTGGAGATTCCAGAACAAGGACTGCCTTGTAAGTATTTAAAATTAACATTTTAATTATAAGTTGTCAGAATGGAACCAAGCCAGGAGGAAGACAGCCGACAGAATAGTATGGCGCTCTCTCTTACAAACCTCTACACCTCACGGTAGAAGAGGAACAACTAAGTAAGTAAGTATTATAAGTTGTCTTGTCCTTTTTTTTTGCTGTTCATTTTCTCCTTCTGCGGCAAGTCTATCTACTATACTGTTTCTTAAATATCTTGCAATGAGCAGGAATCCACTGTATCCTTACACTGTTGAATCTGTTGTTGGCTTCCATTATTACTTCTGACATGAAGCACAATCTTGATGTTGGTTTTTCAAGCTATTTTCAGTTCTTCCTTCACAGCCGTCAAGTTGACAAGACACTGAATCTTCAGAGTGTTAAGCTAATGTTATTTTGCACAATACTCGCACCTTTAAAAATTTTTTTTTTGCACAAGATTTACAAGAAAAATGAGAAAACACAAATGTAAATTGCCAGGGTTTTTCTCCGTGATTTGTCATTAACTCTTTCATTATCAAGTAAAATAGCCAGGATATTGGTCCGTCGCCTTGACAGAAAAATCACTGGCACTGACATAATGTTCGCTGGTACTTAATGAGTTAAATGACCATTACCCAGGAGTGACTGTTCTGCATGTCTCACTGTGTTTACAGCACTTCTATAAGGCAGTTACTGTAGCTCAGTGCAGTGTGCTGTGTGTCCTCTGAGGGCTTATAATCTAACTGCCTAGCAGTCATTTCACTATGTATTCTACGATTCACAGGCCTCAGATTGCGCCGAATGCAAATTTTTGTTTAAAAAAACGCATCAGGAAGCCTGCACCAAGCAGTTGCATGCTCCTGCAGCACTGGTTTCTGTAATAATAATAATATGCTTATTTTCCTGGTGTTTCTTTAGACGTTTTCTCCTCTCTTCTGCTTGCTGTGAGAGCTTCTTTTCGTCCAATCTGAGGTGGCCCCGTAGAGAGCATCACCACTTAGTGTGATTGGCAGCTTCATCCTCCCAGGTTGCTGAATTTATGTCCAGTGCCCTCATGTTTCTCTTGCACACATCTTTGAACATTAGCTACGGTCGCCCAACTGTTCTTTTGCCATCTGCCAGTTGTCCGTAGAAGATATCTTTCGGGATGCGACTATCTTCCATGTGGCGGACATGGCCAAGCCAGCGTAGTCTGCATTGTCTAGGCAGTGTATACATGCTTTGAAGGCCAGCACATGACAACTCGATATTTGTCCCTTTGTCCTTCCACAAAATACTGAGGATGTGGTGTAGATACCGTAGATGGAAGGTAGTGAGCCTTCTTTCTTGCTAAGCATAGGTTGCCCATGTCTCGCTGCCATATAGAAGTGTGCTGGTGACACAGGCGTTATATACCGCAGCTTTGGTCTTCGTTGTGAGTTTCCGCAAACACACACACACACAGTGTGAGACGGGCAAAGGTAGTTGCAGTTGTGGTTCTTGTAGCAATATGTTTTACATGGTGAGGTTGCTAGCCCCCCTCCCATGCAAAACTTCATATGTCATCTTATACGACATGCCCGAGGGTGCAGTAATCCTAATCTTTCTTTGTCGCTTCACAGGCCCCCGGGAACTGCACGGGGCCCAAAATAAAACAACGTTAACAAAAATGAGAAACTTACAACAAAAAAGAAGCTAAAAACAGAGAAACAAAGAACAACAATAGATTCAGCAGGATCAAAGATATCTACAAAAGATAAAACAGACACAACAACAAATATACCTGGGACAAAACAAACACATTGTGAAAGACTTTAGTCTCATTAGATGGCATCTCAGCTGTCTCGGTGCTGACCTTTGGTTCTATGAGACAGGTAATCTCTGGGCCCGCGTGAATGCCCCTGCCTGGGTTGTGTTGTGACAATGTCAAACTGTCTGAGGAGGGAAAGCCCAGGTAAAGTGACGTCGGCTTTGACTGAGGAGAGGAAAAATGTATTATAATTGCATGAGCCCTGACACTAATGAGAAAATACATTTTTTTGGAAAAGTTGCGGAGAGGTGGGGGGGAAGAGAGAGTGGGAGAGAATAGCCACCCGCACAAACATATAAAGGCAACAACACAAGCAGGCACACAGACTGAGAAGAGAAAAATAAAATGCTTCATCATCCATCATGTTGTGCCACAATTTAGCATTCTCAGAGCATTTGTTTTTGAACATTTCAAATTATTAATTAGAACAGCTGAATAAACCCATGGACAACCGGAACAAAACATTTTTTTTGAATTTTTAAAATCAGTTTGGTAAACAAAGAAGTTACTGATATTTTTCTGTGCTTAAAAAACGTGACAAAAAAAGAGAAATGTTACTATATGAAAAGGTATGGTAAAGGATCCCATTACATGCCCACTGAAGCATATTGGGAATATGGTGTTAGGCCCATATTTTCTTGACCATTGGCACACTAGGGGTAATGTGGTTAGCATCACGCCGGCCGCCTTAACCTTCCCAGAGTTGCTCTGGTACCCAATTCATGAGGCTGGGTCAACCTCTGAGCCGTTTGCGGTCTAAAAAATCCCACCTCAACTGGGGATCAAATCATGGACCACTGAGCTAGGAAGCCAGTGCACTAACCATACTATATATAAATGGCACTGAAATGTCAAAACTTTTAAAAAAATCAAAAAATTGAATTTTAACTCTTTGATTCCATGGTACCAGACGATACGTCAAGGCCTAAAATCCCACCCGCTGCAGACCCAAATAGAACAGTCCCAACTAAGATGGTTTGGCCATGTCTGCAGAATGGGAGAAGATCGGCTACCACGACAAGCATGGGAAACAAAGAGCCAGGGATCCAGACCTCCAGGACGACCCTGAGTCCGCTGGGAGGACAACATTAGACAATCTTTGAAGGACCGAGGACTAGAATGGAACCAGGCCAGGAAGAAGACAGCCGATAGGATAGTCTGGCGCTCTCTCTTCCAAACCTCTACACCTCACGGTAGAAGAGGAACGACTAAGTAAGTAAGTAAGTAAGATTCCATGGTTATGTTCAACCCTGTGCCGGACATATTTTTTTTGAAGAATTCTAAACAGTGAAGCGTACTGTCTATTGTAAATTTTATGTAAATCTTTTCTGTGAACATGCACATATTATATATCAAACGTAGGGAAATGGATATACTATACAGTGTTTCTGTTAGCATTAATGCAAGTACGTTTGTTATTCATAAAAAAAAAACCCACTGCATGTAAATTGAAAAAAAAAACTAAAAAGTTCCCAGTACAATATGACATCAAAAATAATTTTCTGTTACAGACACTAAAATCTTCTTTTTAATTTTAAAACACCAAAGTATTCAATTTATGAGGTAATAAAACATAGAATATGGTCACATTTCACAAACTGAGTGGTATTCACATGGTTTTTACTATGGCCTCTAATAAAAATCACAAAATATGTAGAATAGTGTATTACGTAATTTTCAAACAAAAAAACTAGAATAACATCACATCAAAATCTTTTACGCTTGTTTCATTTTTTAACAATATCCTTAGCTTCATCTTTTATCAGTGACTAGTCATCAGTTGTAACTGCAGGTTTAGTTCTGTTGTTTTTCAATGGGCCAGGCTAGGCCACGCCCATTCATCAGCTAAATCTAATACGTCTAACATTTCTGCACCAATCCTGTCTTTTGACAACAAACTGTGAGTATTAAACAATCACCAATGTTTCTAAGTATGAATGACACAGTTCTTCACTTCAGGGGCTTAGAAATTGTATATATAATTTCTGAGATATTTCTGTAGCTATAACAAAGACAAAACCTAACACGTGAATTATCACAGAAATTGTAATAATAACAACATCAAAACATGTACATACACTGCCTGACTACACTCATATTGGTTGTTTAAATAGTAACGGAAGTCAACCTATGCATCTAAAACTTAGACTGAATTGCACTGGTGAATTTTGGGGTCTATTTTTTTATAAATTAAAAACAGCGGTCTTACCATTGTTTTGGCGAGGGTGTCAAAACTGACCAATGGTCAGACCGTTGCTCCAGAGTCAAAGAGATTAATGCTATTTGAATTAAATTTGGCTGATTTATATATTTTGAGATGAGGAATGACTAAGTTTACTCAAAACTGCAATATCTTTCATTCTTTATTTATATAGCAATTTGCATAATTTATTCAAAACGTCCAAATGTGTACAACACATTATAAAAATCCAATTATGTAAGTTGTCAAAACATAAAGAGACTTAACGCAGACATCTATTTTAAGTAACACATTACTTCTGCAGAAGTGACTGACAAAATTATGAATAAAATGACACATAGAAAAATCATGATATCCATGTATATTTAATTTGCATAATTCTTTCACAATTTGTAAATATCTTTACCCCACATTTCAGTTAACATTACAATGTGTCAAGACATCAAGAGAATAGAAAAATACATTTTAAGTGACATATTACTTCTGCAGCAGAGCCTTACAAAACTGGGAATGAAATGACATATTCATAATGGCTCATCATTTATTATATATCACAAGCTTATTTATTCACAATGTAATTTTTTTCCCAAGTAGAACAGTCCCAATTAAGATGGTTTGGCCATGTCTGCAGAATGGGAGAAGATCGGATACCACGACAAGCATGGGAAACAAAGAGCCAAGGATCCAGACCCCGAGGACGACCCAGAGTCCGCTGGGAGGACAACATTAGACAATCTTTGAAGGATCGAGGACTAGAATGGAACCAGGCCAGGAGGAAGACAGCCGATAGGATAGTCTGGCGCTCTCTCTTCCAAACCTCTACACCTCACGGTAGAAGGGGAACGACTAAGTAAGTAAGTAATTTTTTTTTTTTTTAAATGGCATATTTAAAAAAAAATCAGTACAGTGTGTCACGATATCACGAGACTTAACAGATATATATATTGTCATCATCTCTGTGCTCCTTGTGGAGCAAGGATCCACCGCTGCCGATAGCCCCATTGAGGAAGTCTACATCACAGTGCATGCATGGAGGCATATCTGGAGTCATCCTTATATGACCACCAGCTATGCACAATGCTACAATATATGTACGTGGAAGTGAACCTATGTCTGTGAGGCTAATTACATCCTCATTGACTCTTGAAATCATCCACACACTTCCAGGGATTCCTCCTGTGGTGAAACTTATTGAAAACCCAGCATTGCACACTAAGCTTGGAGAAGTCACTTGAGCCCCAGACTTAACTCTGGTTTTTACCTGCATGCAGGAGGATCTCACTATGGACCCTATGATAGGCAGAGGAAGCTGAGAAGTGGCTCTGTGCAGGATGTGACAATTCCTTGGGAGAGCCCAGAACCAGAGTACAGTATTTTAGCTCTGCATAGTTGGAGAGCCCCCTTGGATGGCGGGGAATGCACAGTATGCCACACACTTCTTACTGCTAGCTTGGGACCAGATGTGATGATCCTTTAAAAGCAGGCCAAGCTGGAGAAACTGGAGCTCATAACTTCAACTCAGCACGTTTTAGAATGGCAGAAAAGCCACAGGAAAAGCCTAGATCTACAGTGTAGATAATAACAAGGAGTCTTCAACTTGGTATTGGCTGCTAAAGAGCGAGAAGCTCAGCAGCCATAGTTCAACTACAACAACATCACAGTGCATGTTCTTGTGGCTGCAGTTTCCACAGTAAGGTGTACTACATGATACGGTTGCCAGCCCCATTCGCAACCTCATTTTAGTCACTTCTTATGCCTGAGGGAGTAGTCGTTCTATTCTTTATTTGCCCCATCAGGAACTATACGAGGCATATGTATGTTACACAACATAATACATACTGTCCTCGACTTACATTGTGGTTCTGTTCTGACAACCCAGTTGTGTGTCAATACTGCAAGTAGGAAATCACTATAAACTGAATCTTCTTCTTCTTCGTACACCCCTTGAATGTTTTCAAAGAAAGCAGTAGTCAGTTTGAGGCTATTTGAATCTCCGTAGAACTTTTCCACAAATGGTACTGGTGTCGGCCATATGCGCTTTACCTGTTCCGCATATCTTGGGCAACTTTGAAGAATAAACTATATGAAGCATGAGAATATGTTAACAACTAACATACCTGAAAGCTAAAATGTGTATGTCTGTTTTGGTACTTTTAAAAACTAATTTTATTTTTTGTTTATAGTGACATAATAAAATGTACAGATTACAACATAAAATTTCTAAAGTGTACTGTAGTACACTGAATAAATAATGAAGCATGAGTATGTTTGAGTGGTCAAAAGTCGAACTTGTCAAAAGTCGAGGACATCTGTACATGTATTGAAGTTAATGACAAAAGTATGAACATATAATCACAAACAGGGCTCAGTGTATATTTATAGTTTATTGCCCATATTGCTAAATTTCTTATTTTTAACCTCAGTTATTCTCAAACACTGTATATTGTATTCATCGATCATAACTATAAAATAATAAATTCATGTTGTAAACTTGTGCATACAGACGAATATGCCACAGTGAATAATACGATAATTATGTCCACATGTAAACTAAAAATAATACTAACAACAGCCATATTTACGCTTTGATATTTGTTTTATTTTTAGTTCTCTAAAATGACATCCAAAGAGCATCTAAAGTTTACAGCCCTAAATGAAGTCACACACAAATGGGGATCAGGAATGTCCAATTCTATCCAGTAATTGTGAAAATAATTTATAACATGACACTTTCAATACACGAAACAAAATAAAATAAATAAATAAAGTATGTGAACATAAACAAGCAATAGCATCATAGCAGCAAATAAAGTTTAAACATATTCCACATATGAATACATGGAGATGAGATCTCAGCTGGAAGAAGCACATTTAATTTCTGATGACTTGTCAACTTTCTCTATTCATCTCTCACACTTCAGGCAATATGTCAGCAGTTTGAAAGTTCTGACGTAAAGTACAATTCTGACTGGCCGCCGAGTTTAATCTCATTTGCAAATGACAGTTTATTTGTGGCTACATGTTATGAGAGTTAATGTATTCAATATGTATTTGTTAATTATTACTGCCCTTTTATTTTAAGGTAAAATAAATTAATACAAATTGGTGTAAGTCAGTTTTACAATTAAATGATACACTCAAAACAAAGGATGTTGTTTCTGGGTCTACCCCTAGTCAGCTAGTCAAAAACAGGATGAGAAATACAGAAATGAGACATTAAAACAAGGAAATGCACAAAGTACCAACATGATAAAATGAAAACAGGGTAGCAGCAACAGATGTAATACAAAATGTGTAAATAATAAAGCGGGCTGCTGTAAAACTGGGAGACAAAGCATAAATTAAAATCTGGCAAGGAGTCAATTTAACATTTGAATAAACATTTGAAACACTAAATAATATTGGGGGGGGGGGGGGTGGGGGGGGGGGGGGGGGGAAGAGAAGAGGGTGTGTGTGTCTACCCTTCAGCCACATTATTTACACATATTACGAAATTTTAAAGTGCTTTTTAATAGGTTTTGTTAGAAATTTAGCTCACACTTGATCTGGCATGATGATTCACAGACAAAAAATTAAACTTCATGAAAACACATCAGGCTTTCAGAAAAGAATGGAATGAATTAAATTTCTATCAACACTGCCTTACCTCTACAGTCAGCCCACTAGATTTAGTTTCATACTCTGTGAACTTGTCAGTTGCAACCGACCCCAATAACTTTAGCACACCATGTAAATTTCTGCCCTGGGCGGCCATCGCTGTTGTCACACCAGCATAGTTAGGAACATCAGGGTTGGCACCCTTGCTCAGCAGCAGTTCAACCATGCCTTTCTGGTTGCTCTCTGCTGCCCTGAAGAGGGCTGTTCTGCCACTCTTACCATCCTAAATGTAAGAAGGAAGAAAGTATAGCGTTTATAACTGTATCCTAAATGTAAGAGGGAAGAAGATAAAGTGTTTATAACTGTATCCTAAATGTAAGAAGGAAGAAGATAAAGTGTTTATAACTGTATCCTAAATGTAAGAGGGAAGAAGATAAGGTGTTTATAACTGTATCCTAAATGAAAGAGGGAAGAAGATAAAGTGTTTATAACTGTATCCTAAATGTAAGAGGGAAGAAGATAAAGTGTTTATAACTGTATCCTAAATGTAAGAGGGAAGAATGAAAATTGTTTATAACTGTATCCTAAATGTAAGAGGGAAGAAGATAAAGTGTTTATAACTGTATCCTAAACATAAGACGGAAGAAGATAAACTGATTATAACAGCATCATAAATGTATTCACAGACATAACAAGTTTAACTGTTGCTGATTTAGTAACCTCTGAAATGTCACCTTTCTACCCCTTGGCATTATAGTGGCAACAAAGATTCACAAAACTAATACTACTGCACTGATCAGCAAAGTGAAATGAAGATTCGCTGAAAATTATAAGTGGATTGTAATAAAATTCACTAAAACAAATGTTTCCTATCATCTTTTAAATGCAGTTTTGTAAAAAGGAAAATCCCTTTACCCTCAGTAATAGTAGCAATAAAATAACCACCACAAGTACAAAAATTATTTAAATCTGGCAAACGCATCAAGCCTACATGAACAGATCAAAAGAATAATTTTTACTAAGTGCCATAACAATTTGCAAAGTTACAGACTTTCATACTTGGGCGCTAGCGTAGAACTGAAGTGGTGTGACAAGATCACCAATGTGGAACTGATGACAAGATCACCAATGTGGAATTGATGACAAGAACCAGACAAGTGCCAGTGGAGATGGGGAAGAAGACACCAAAGATGGATGGGACAAACATTGAGGACATATGCTGACAGCATAACAAGACAATCTTCGTCCTGGAATCCCCAGGGTATGCAAGAGGCTGAGGGAGACCCAAAAAAATGCATGGAGAAGTGAACATGTAGTGACAGAAATAAAAGGCATTAGGAAGACATGGAAAAAGCTGATGGTAAGCGACAGACGTGAGTTTGGTGATAGCCAACACCAGAAGTCGGGAACTCGCGGCTCTTTGAGCCATCTCGTGCAGCTCTTTAAAAATTGTGTTTATTATTTTAATTATATATAATATATATATTATTGAATGAGGGATACCATGTGAATTTTTTTGTCGTGCGGCTCTTCAATTTGTTAAAATGGAGACAAAATTAATATATTTGGCTCTTTGTCATGGAAAGGTTCCTGACCCCTGACCTACACTGTCTGGGAAGTAGAAGTGTTCAGAAATTGCCCAAATTGTGACAGAAAAGTAGACCAAAGTATCCCAATAAACTGTAGATTTTCAGGTGTTCGGATAAAAGATTATAGACCGGCATTGTTTCATATTTTGTGATAATATCTCTATCTCAAATAATAAAAAAAGATATAACCTCAGTCACCTAATGTGACAACATATCTATCTCAAATAATAAAAAAAGATATAACCTCAGTCACCTAATGTGATATCAATGTGACAACGTCTCTATCTCAAACAATAACTTACTTAGTTGTTCCCCTTCTACCGTGAGGTGTAGAGGTTTGGAAGAGAGAGCGCCAGACTATCCTATCGGCTGTCTTCCTCCTGGCCTGGTTCCATTCTAGTCCTCAGCCCTTCAAAGATTGTCTAATGTTGTCCTCCCAGCGGACTCAGGGTCGTCCTGGGGGTCTGGATCCCTGGCTCTTTGTTTCCCATGCTTGTCGTGGTAGCCGATCTTCTCCCATTCTACAGACATGGCCAAACCATCTTAGTTGGGACTGTTCTACTTGGGTCTGCGATTTTCGGCCTTGACGTATCGTCTGGTTGCGGACCATGTCTCTTCTTGTTACTTCAACCACCTTCCTCAGATACCTCATTTCTGAGGTTTGGATCTGGCTTTTGTGGGTTGTAGTCATTGCCCATGACTCGCATCCATATGTCAAGACTGGGACATAGGTGGAGCGGTATACAGCCATCTTCGTTTTCTTACCAACCTCTCTCTTGCTGAGGAATCCTCGATTTATGGCCTGAAAAAGTCTCCCAGCTGCTGCTTTTCAAGTGGCCAACTCTTCTTTGATGCCTCCCTTTCGGTCTATAATAGCTCCGAGGTATTTAAAGTGGTAGACCTGCTCCAGGACCTGTTCTCCCAGCTTAATCTGATGTCTTCTTTCTTCTCGTGATATCACCATGGATTTTGTTTTAGAGCTGCTTATGACCATCCCTCTCTTCTCCAGCTCTTCCTTCCAGACTTGCAGGTTGGATTGGAGATGTGCATCTGATTTAGCAATCAGGGCAATGTCATCAGCAAATGCCAGCTCTGAAATACAGACCTGTCTCATCTTCCAGTACCCCACTGAATACTTTCTTGTTCTCTCCTTACATGCCTTGATGACATCGTCCATGAGGAGTATGAAAAGATAAGGTGCCAGGATATCACCTTGTCTTACACCATTGGTGGTCCTGAACTCTTCTGACTTATGGTTTGCTGTCCTCACATAATTTCTGCAAGACTTGCAGAAGCTCTGTATAGCATGAATCAGAGGTGCTGGAATATTCTTCCTTGCCAAACCGTCCCAAAGTTTGATCCAGGGGACCCTGTCAAACGCATTTTCCAGATCTATGAAACAAAGATGGATCTCACTCTTATACTCAAAGACCTTTTCACTCAGCTGTCTGAGTGTGAAGATTAGGTTTTGAGTACTTCAGTTTGCTCGGAATCTGCACAGGACCTCATCCAATTGTGGCTCAGCTAGGCGTCGGGGTCTCTGCTCTAGGATTCTAGAGTAGATTTTGTGTTAGAGTAGATGGTGTTATGATGGCAATCTCCCAATCCTTTGGTATGGTCTTGTTGCACTACGCTGCCTGTAGGACCCTTAAGAGTAATAGGTCGCCTGATGCTCCCATGTACTTAACCATTTCTGGTGTTATACCATAATGCCCTGCTGCTTTGCCCATCTTGATTTTCTCCAGTGCTGCCTTCAGTTCTTCCATCTTTATGTCATCTTCACCACCATTGGTTTTCTCTTCTGTGCATCCTTTCTGATGCTTGACCTTACTCACCATCCAAAAGTTCTGAGAAATATTCTTTGCTTTACTTCCTTCGGGGCAGTAAGCAATTTGCCTTGCTTGTCCTTAATAAATTTGAGAGGGCATTGTTTTTCCTTCCTCATGTTCTTTAGGGTCTTATAGAACAATTTCTGGTTTTCTTGTGCATCTTTTTCTGGCTTTTCTCCAAATTCTTCCCAGGACTTCTTTTTTGCTGCTAGCACCTAGTTCTTTGCTTCTGTTCCGAGTGTCACATATTCTCTATTTGTCCTGCTGTGTTTTTAGCTCCTAAGTATTGTTTCCATGCCATTTTCTTCTCTCTTATTTTCTCTTTGACTTCCTCTGTCCACCAAGGTGTCCTCTTTCTCTTGTTCACAAGTCGGACATCACCACATGCTTCTGCAGCAGCTGTCTTTATGATGTCCTTGAATTTAAGCCAGAGGGTTTCCAAGTCATCATGTTGTTCTTCTGTGTTGCTCACCGCTGTAGCAATAAGCCCCTGATATCTGGTCTTAATTTCTGGCTCTCTCAGCTTGTAGGTCTTAATGCTCATTTCTCTCGTTCGTTTACTTAGTTTCTTGCGTGATGTTGGGCAGTTCCTAGGCTGAGCAACTCTTTCAGTTGTTCTTTTGATTGTAAGCAGGTAGTGATCACTTCTAATCTCTGGCCCCCTCCAGACTCTAGAATCCCGGACATATTTCAATGAGCTCCTCCTAACAATGGCATAGTCGATCACTGACTTCTCATTCTTTGTTGGTTCACATCTAGTGTATGCATGTATGCGCTTATGGGGGAACTTTGTGTTTGTAATGATCAGATTCTGCTCACTGCAGAGTCTAAGGAGTCGCTTTCCATTGTCATTGAGAGTATCTTCTCCATATCTTCCGATAACTCCACCCCATCTAGCATGGTCATTTCCAACTCTGGCACTGAAATCTCCGAGCATGATAATTTCATCTAGGCAGCTTTGAAGCAACTCGAAGAATTCCTCCTTGACCTCTGCTCTCTCATCCTCATTTGGCCCATACACTATGACAAGGTTGACTATGGTTTCTCCTTCTTTAAGTTTTACAACCATAATGCGCTCCTAGACAAGGTTCCATCCCTTGATAATATCTTTTTGGTTTTTGGCCACAATGCAACCCACGCCCCCTTTAGCTCTTTCAGATGTGGGTACACCACTGTAGAGCAGCGTGTTGCCATCGAGATCCATGACTCCTTGTCCTTTTATGTTTCCGTTATAGCCAGGATTTCTAGTTTTGCTTTCGTCATCTCTTCCACCAGCTCCTCTTCTTTCCCATTTATACTTCTTGTGTTCCAAGTTCCATAAGTCCGTAGTCTGTTCCAGTTCATCGCCTTTAGAATCAGTCCGGTTTTCTCTCTTGTAGTTCTCATAATCTCATAATAGTTGTGCCTTTGCATGGTGGAGGGGCTGCCTCCTTACGGCCTCCATCCTCCTTTTTCAGCCGGGCTTGGGACCAGCCTAGGCGGAGTTTCTCAAACAATAACAAAAGATATTACCTGTCACCTAATGTGACATCAATGTGGCAACATCTCCGTCTCAAATAATAACAAAAGATGTAGCCTCTTTCACCTAATGTGACATCAATGTGACAACATCTCCATCTCAAATAATAACAAAAGATATAACCTCAGTTACCTAATGTGACATCAATGTAACAAAATCTCTATCTCCAATAATGACAAAAGATATAATCTGTGTCACCTACCGTGACGTCAATGTCAGCGTTATACTTCAACAACGTCTCCACCTGCTGCAGATCTCCATTGTCTACAGCAATATGAAGCGGTGTTAGACCTACAACAGAACAGAAAATGCTGAATTTATTTCTAATGTATATTTCTTTAGGATAATCATCCTCTTTATTCTTCATTTCTCTAAGGAACAAAGGCTGTCATCAAATTCATGCCAACTTCTTGTTCTATACACTCAAAAACTTTCCATGTCTTCTTCATCCCTTTCACGTCTGCCACCATTTCTCTTCTCCATGCACATTTTTCTCCCTCACCTCTCTTAACCTGGGGATTCCAGAACAAAGGACTTGCTTTCTTGTGTTATCAACAGGCTTCCACAATGTGTGCCCTAGCCATTGCCAGCATTGTTTTCTTATCTCCTGCTCCACTAGCACCTGTCTGGTTCTTGTCATCAGTTCTTTTGGATAAGTGTTTTCATAATTTCTACCGGCTGCTGTCTCAGCAAGTAAATTAACTATGGCATCTGATGAGACATACACAATACTACTTGTAACAGTACCAGTAACATTGAAATCTAATGTGAAATTGTGTTTGTAAACTTAGTTTTTAAAAACAGTGAAAATATGTGTTTGTAAACTTACCATTTTCTAAAATACAGTGATAAAGTGTTTATAAACTCACAGTACTTTAAAACAAAGTTGACCTCTTCGTCGTTTGGTCAACTGAGCGAAAAATACGTTGTGTCATAGTTTACAGCTGGGCTGCGATATCTGCGCCTTTCAGCCCGGCACATCCGATTTCAGCGAGCAGTTATATTCGGATTTGATGTCCTTAGCCATTGACTGTCCCGAGCCGACCTGCAAGGCAGTAGGTGGTTGAAATAAGAGTTTTCCTTCTCCTAGATGAACTGCCATCCACGGCTTACAAGCTTCATCTACCTGGAGCATTCTGGTTTTAGAGCGCCTGAGACTCGCTCTTTGCCCTTTCTCCTGTTAATATAAACAGGTCCTGCCACAAGAAGGACAGGAGTTGGGCTTTTGCTGTTAGAGGCTATGTACTGCACATGCCTTAGGATCATCTGTAAAGAAACTGAGATCTCATCCTCAACGCCACACCCGGTTATGACAGCATTCGGGACCCTAAATCATTGTGATATTGTGTGTACATAAAGGTCTGTTAATCATAACTTTTTGAAAGAAAAATAACAAGATCAATAGTTATGTTATGAACATCCTTTATCAGCGTACGGAGCATATACATTAACAATGAAAAAGCTCAATAAAAAACTTAAAACTCATAACACAAAGAAATAGGCATTTTTCATGGAAGAGAAAGCAACCAAGTCTTAAATACTCGTACATAAAAAATCAACAGAGAAATATGAAGGAAACAGAAATGTTGTTGATGTGATTGATCCAGCAGTGTTTGGGCTCTTACCCTTTGGCCCAATGCCATGTCGTGGTATCTACATGTGCTCGCAAGTTGTCGTTGAAACACAGAAATAAACATTATTCTTAAAAAATGTGCACAAATCAAGAGGCAGAAATTTATTACATTTTAAAACAAAGTTGTGATTTGGGGAGCGTGTGGGCTAGCAGGAAATGAGAGAGACAGCATAATGGTTTAAGTGGGAAGGAGACATCAAGAGAAGTACAGTCTGTCAAGAGAAGTACAGTCTGTCATGAGAAGTACAGTCTTTCAAGAGAGGTACCATCTGTCATGAGAGGTACAGTCTGTCATGAGAAGTACCATCTGTCATGAGAAGTACAGTCTGTCATGAGAAGTACAGTCTGTCAAGAGAAGTACAGTCTGTCATGAGAAGTACCATCTGTCATGGGAAGTACAGTCATGGGAAGTACAGTCTGTCATGAGAAGTACAGTCTGTCATGAGAAGTACAGTCTGTCGTGAGAAGTGCAGAAAGCAGTCTGTCCGAGTGTGCCTTCAGAGCAAGAGCATAAACAACTGGAGGTCCACAGCTGCCAGCTTGATGCAATGACAGTGTCTGACAGGAATAAATGTGCACAATTTATGTATCAAATATTTCACATACCAAAGAATGAGAACAGGCATTTAAATGTCAAGTCAGTCCTTTTATATGGCTCTGAAACATGGAAAACAAGAAGAAAAAAAAACCATGAAGCTACAGACTTTCATAAATGGATGCTTGCGTAGATCATGGAGACTGAAATGGTGTGATAAGATTACCAATGTGGAACTGAAGACGAGAACTGGACATGTGCTAGTGGAAAAGAAGTTGAGAAGAAGACGCTGGCAATGGATAGGACACACACTAAGAAACTTGCAGATAGCATTACAAGGCAGTCCTTAATCACAGTAAGAGAGGGAGAGAGACAGCAAAAAACACATGCAGAAAAGAACTGGTGACAGAAATTAAGGCAGTAAAGATGACATGGAGTGACCTCCTTAAGCAGATGACCTACATCAGGTGAGGACTTGGAAGGTATTTGATGAATGTCTATACTCTAAGGCCTGGGTTCCCAACCTGCAAAGCATTTTCTGGGGGGTCGCCGCGGTTATTTTTAGTTGCAATTATTTTTATAGGAAATTTCACCACGAAGGTTTTCAACACTTATTTATTTCTATATGGCTACACTGCAATATTCTACTAGTGGTTGTAACACTGATTTTTGATCAATGAAAGGAAGGGACTTAAGGTCCACCGTGGCGGATACTTAAAAATATTAAAAGCCCGCCGTGTTCATACATATTAAACATTTTATGTTATTTTAATTATTTGCTATGGCAGGCCTTTAATATTTTTTCAGATTTCCGCCTTGGCGGACCTTGATTCACTCCCTAAAAGTAAAATATACAAATACAGTGTTATCATTAGAATAAAATTCTATGTTACAAATAGTAAACTGAAAACAATATTCACTATGATGCAAAATTCAGTTTTAATCGGTGTCTCAATGTTTGAATAACAGACTGTCAAATACGGACTATCGAATAAAGGTGAGTTGCTCTCTTAACGCAGTTTTGCTGACGCCGCCATCTTTGCAATGATGTAATTCAATAATGTCCGCAATGGGCAGTCTGATGCAAACTGGCGTGAACTTATTTCGCCAATAGTCAACCCCCTTTAGTTGGCGCCATGATGGAAACCAGCCACTCGCTGCCGAGCGTGGGTTAGCTACTGCTTGCACTTTCTAAAATCTAAAGAGCGTCAGTAGGTCGTCATCAGTCCGTGCTGTCGGTTGGCTTTCTGCATCACTATTATCGTTTCCTGACGGAAAACAATTTATTTGGCTAATTATTTATTTATATTTTTACTGTTATATTATTAGTATTAATAGGTGTATTATTTTAATAAAATAGTGAGCCAAGTGACTTGTGTATTATTTTAATAAAATAGTGAGTCAAGTGACTAACGCAAAACATTATTAAACATTTATTTAAAAAAAAAAAATACTGTCCTGTCTCCAGGACTTCCCCATAAAGTAGTTTAGAACTATACTTTTATTCAGGCATTCTACCGTGTTAGTTTCCCTAGGGGTTCCTCTTCCCCGTCCTCTTGAGGTTGTGAGCGTCGTGTCTTTCTTCTCGCTGTGCTGCCTTGGCGCTTTTGTACTGCTGCATTCTTGGGGTTGTGTTGGGGTTCCCCTTTTATACTTTTTTTTACTGATAAATGGGGATGTTCCTTAACGTTCTCGATTTGATAAATATTGGTTATATGTTCTTTTTCATTCTCGGCTTGATGTGGATTATGCTGGAAGATGCTGGCATGACAATTACAATTGATAAAATTCGTGAAACGCGAATAAATAATAAAAACACAAAAAGAAAATTTTTTTCGCGAAAAAGAATTAATTTTTATTTATATTTTTTAGAAATCCGTACCCATGGAGAAAAAACGTAAATATTCAGAAGACTATCTAAAATTTGGCTTTACCACCTTGATCAGCAATGGCATAGAAAAACCACAATGCGTTTGGTGCAATGTTGTTCTCAGTGCTGAATCTATGAAACCTTCAAAACTCAAACGTCACTTAGAGACAAAGCATTCAGAACATACTAAAAAGGATTTGGAGTTCTTTCGACACCATAAAACTGGTCTCAGACGTCAGAAACTTGATCCTACAAGAAGTTTTCAGCAACAGAGCACAGCAGCAGTGCAAGCATCATATGAAGTCGCATTGCAAATTGCCAAACAAAAAAAACCTTACATGATTGGAGAAACGCTCATCAAACCCTGCATGTTGAAGATGGTGAAGTTAATTCTTGGGGAAGCCAGCGAGATAAAGATGCGACAAATATCTCTGTCCAATAACACTATTCAGAGACGCATTTCAGATATGTCCGTAGACGTGAAAGAGCAGGTTTTGAATTAAATCAAAGTTTCTCCATTGTTTTCTTTTCAAGTAAGTTCATGTTCTCAGTTGCTTGTCTTCGTGAAATATATTCATTCAGATGACATCAAAGAAGAGTTCCTGTTTTGAAGTGCACTTGAAACTACTAGGAAAGGTGAAGATATTATGGAGAAGATAAATACCTTTTTAGAAACTGGAGGACTACAGTGGAAAAACGTCTCGTGGGGTTTGTACAGATGGAGCACCATCTATGCTAGGGTCAAAGTCGGGCTTTCAGACAAAAGTGAAAGAACTTGCTCCCCAAGCAAAGGGCATTCACTGCATGATTCACCGATATGCTCTTGCCAGTAAGACTTTTTCAGCTTCTCTGCAAGAGGTACTTGATTCTCAGATCAAAATTGTGAATTACATCAAATCTGGAGCCCTCAACACCTTTCTGTTTAAAGAACTCTGTAAAGACATGAATTCTGATCACGAGGTTCTTCTATTCTACACTGCTGTTCGCTGGTTGTCGAAAGGAAATGTTGTCAATCGTGTCTTTGAGTTGAAAGATGAATTCAAGTAGTTCCTGAAAGTGCAAAGGAAACATGACCTTGTGGCTTACTTAAATGATGAAGCTTGGAAGAAAAGAGTTGCTTACTTAGCAGACATTTTAGACCAGGCTAAATAAGCTGAACCTGAAACTTCAGGGAAAGGAAACACACATTATCCAATGTCAAGACAATCTTCAGGCCTTTGTATCTAAGCTGCAAAAATGGCGTCAGAAAGTAAATCTTGGAAACATTGCCATGTTTGAAAAACTCGGCAGTGTGGTAGAGGAATCTGAAGGTGAACTGGATGAGAATCTGAAGGAGGAGATTACTGGGCACCTTGAATCCCTAGAAAAGGAGTTTCAGCGGTACTTCACTGAGCTTACAGAAGAAGAAGCTGCACTGGTACGAAACCCATTCTGTTTCCCTGAATGTAGCCAGCATTCCCAATGAAGTACTTGGATGAATTCTTGGATCCCCATCGAGGCCAGCTCCTCGACGTGGAGATGGGGCTCAAGTACAGCCATCAGCGGCCGAAAAACCAAGACTGGCCAGGCCCTTCTACACTCGAGCAAGACCACAGTCTGCCCTAGCAAGTCAAGGTGCTGAAGACGGAGGCAACCAGCCAAGAGGCGCACCACAGAAATCAGGATGCTACGCACACGCGCAATGGAAATATGCCTATATGTACAAAATGTTATGGCACTCGCCTTGTGACGGACACCCAGGCAGGCGCAGTGCCGGGCCCTCTGCCTCAAAAGGGCCCAACCCCCAGTACTGGGGGTCCTTCTCAATTGCCCTGTGGAGCTGGGTGGCATGAGAATAGAGCTACTGGCCAAGCAAAGCAAAGATCACTTAAAATAATGCACTGGAATGCTGAAGGCGTCAACAGTAAAAAAGACGGCTACAGCAAAAAATTAGAGCTCGAAAATATCTTGAATGAAGAGCAAGTAAATGTATGCTGCTTGCAAGAAACCCACCTCAACAAGGACATAGCCTTCAAAATCAGAGGCTACCAGTGCTACCGATCTGACCGAATGGACAGGCGAAAGGGTGGAATACTGACACTCGTGAGGAATGACATCAGTGCATGTCAGCTTGAAACAAATATGGAGGGGGAATACCAGATGCTACATCTCAGGACAGAAAGTTCAGAATTCCACCTGCTCAACTACTACTGTCCGAGCGACCGCCCACTGGCACTAGACACAATCCCAGCAAAAGAAAGACTGATTGTATGCGGAGACTTCAACAGCCACTCACAGAGCTGGGGCTATGATCACATGGACAGGAGAGGTGGGGAGCTTGAAAACTGGCAGGATGACAATGGGCTTATCCTGATTAACCAGCCAATCGACCCACCAACCTTCTACTCGAGATCATGGCACACCACCTCTACACCAGACCTGGCATTCCACTCACCCGGCCTGGAGTGGAACACCACATGCGTTGTAGGGAAACAACTTGGAGGCAGCGACCACCGGCCAGTCTTCCTAATTGTGGAAAATGAACTTGTCAAGGAGAGCAGCACTCTCTCTAGGTGGAACTACAAGAAGGCAGACTGGACAATGTACCAGCATTGCACCAGTATACTGGCTAGAGATCTGACTGTAGACAAAGACATCAATAAGTTAGTCGATGAATTCAGCAGATGCATATTACAGGCTGCTCGTGAAACAATACCTAGAGGGGCTCGTAAGCACTACAAACCATATTGGAATAGTGAACTAGAGCAACTGCACAACGACGTAGAAACATTTCGAAAGCAGGCAGAGCAAGAACACCACAATAACTACCAGAAAGCTAAGGCCAAATTTCAAAGGGCCAAGTTGCAGGCCAGGCGGAGAAGCTGGAAGGAGAAAACAGAGTCCTTGAACTTCAAAAGAGATACAAGGAAACTGTGGAAGCTGGTAAAACAACTTAATGATGAGGGTACAGGGAGAAACTCAAAGATTGCACTGTACAAAGATGGAAATATCCTCATGGGAAAACAGGCAGCTGTTCACTTTGCAGACTCCTTGCTAAAGACAATAACATCGAAGTTAGCCCAGAGAAGCAACAGAAGACTCGTGAGAAACAACAATACGCAGGACGAGATGGAACCATACCTGAAGTTATGGAGGCACCAATCACATTCAGAGAACTGGAGCTTGCAGTATCCAAATTGAAAATGAGAAAGTCGCCAGGAGTTGATGGATTGTCAAATAAAATGATTAAGAACTTGGGAACCGCAGCAAAAACAAAGCTGCTGCAGATATTCAATATCTGTTGGAACTCAGGCAGAGTTCCACAGACCTGGAGAGAAGCAATCATGATACCACTCCTAAAACCAGGCAAAGACAGTTCCATGGCCTTCAGCTACAGACCAATCAGCCTTACAAGCTGTCTCTGCAAAACAATGGAACGTATCAACCTCAGGCTACAGTGGTATCTTGAAAGTGAAAACCTTCTTGTACCACAGCAGGCGGGTTTTAGGCAGTGTTACTCTACCGAAGATCAGGCAACTTACCTTTCCCAAGAGATTGAGGATGCGTTCCAAGATAAGAAACTGGTACTAGCAGCATGGATAGATCTAAGGAAAGCATTTGACAAGGTTTGAAAAGAAGGGCTTCTGAAGAAACTGAGAAATTGTAGAGTGAATGGTAGGATGTACAAATGGGTGAAAGCATACTTTCATAACAGAAGAGCCCGAGTACAACTAGATGGCCTCAAGAGTAAGAAAATTCTACTGCGTCATGGCGTCCCTCAGGGAGGGGTTCTGTCCCCCACACTTTTCTTAGTCTACATCAACGACCTGGTTGCTGAACTACCATGTGGAATGAAAGTGGCAATGTACGCTGATGACCTGGTAATATGGTGCACAGATGAGCATGCAACAGTGGCCACACAACTGCTACAAAGAGCTATAGATGCCTTAACCTCATGGGCAAATAGATGGCGTGTCAGCATCAATACAGACAAGTGCAGCACTACGCTCTTCACCCTCTCTTCCAAACAAAAAGCTGGTGTCATCAAGAAAACGAAGAGCTCCTGAGAGAAGATAAACAACCCACCTATCTCAGAGTTACATTCGATGATAGGCTGACATGGAAGCAGCACATCAACAAGGCAGCAACAAAGGCCAGGAGGAAGTTAGCCATCCTGAGAAAACTAAGTGGAACCACATGGGGAGCCAGCGGGAAAATACTTAGTAAAGTTTACCAGCAGGGCATACGACCACACCTGGAATATGGGTCAGCTGCATGGTGTCCAGCATCAAACACCACATTACAAGAGCTAGATAAGGTGCAAAACCAGGCGCTTAGGGTCATCACGGGGGCAATGAAATCAACGCCTATAGTGGAGATGAGAAAATGGGGAGGATACAAGCACTGAGAGAACGCAGAGACACGAAAGTGCTAACACAGGCAGAAAAGTTCCTCTGTATGCCGAGCCATCCGATGAAGGACAGATTCCAAAACCTAGCAATGGGGCGATTGAAAAGAAGCCGTTTTATCCACCAGGCCAAACGATTTCGTAGACAAACCTCAGACCTGCCTGAAGTTAACAGCACCCTAAAGTCTGTGCCAGAACAAACCCCTTGGAGAGAGGAGTCTGGACTACCAGTACACATCCAGACAAAAGTGAAAGGAATATTCGACAGGGATAAACAGAACAGCGTGCAACGTAGGACAGTCACTCTCAGTTTCCTTGATGATGAATACCCACAGGACCTCTGGGTCCGAGTATACACTGATGGGTCAGCACAGAATGCAGTAAAGAATGGAGGAGCAGGAGTGTACATAGAATACCCAAACAACACTAGGGATACGATCAGAGTACCAACGGGGAAATTCTGTAACAACTATGATGCAGAAATCCAGGCAATCAAGGTGGCAACTTAGAAACTGTTGAACACCAATCTCGGTCCACAGCCTGTAGTATTCCTGACAGATGCAAGATCAGCACTCCAAGCACTTCAGTCCAGAAAATTGCCAGGTATACAAACCCTACTTTCTGAACTGTGCAACCAGCGCAGGGTCGCCATGCAGTGGATACCATCTCATTGTGGAATACCAGGAAACGAAAGAGTGGACCAACTGGCTAAAGAAGGTGCTGCAGACGAGCAACCGGATGTACCAGTTACGTACCATCAGAAGAAAAAGATGATCAAATCAATCAGAAAGCCACCAACACCAACACAGGATGACTACCAAGCTATGAACAGATCAGAACAAATTGTCATTCTGCGCCTCAGAACAGGACACAACCGAATCCGCAGCCACATGCATACAAAATTCAAGATTGGCAATTCAGCCATGTGTACATGTGGACAGGCACCCCAGACTGCGGAGCACGTACTTCAAGTTTGCCCCGAATATGATATATTGAGGCAAACCCACTGGCCCCGAGAAACAACACTGGAAGCTAAACTATACGGACCTCTGTATGAACTACAAAAGACAGTGAAGTTTATACAAGAAACAACATTGCAGATATAGGCAATATATTTCAAGCGAACGAAAGAAGAAGAAGAATTCTTGGATCTGCGGAACAATTCCTCGGCACGTAATTTGTTTTATGAAAAATTGCTGACTCAGTTCTGGTGTGCTATGTATCAGTCATATCCAAATGTCACCATGCTTGCCTTTTGAGTTTTACTTCCATTTGCCTCTACATATCTCTGCGAGAGTGGATTTTCAACGCTTCTTCATATCAAAACAAAGGCAAGAAACAGACTGAATGTTGAGGATGACATGAGGTTGCTTTATCAAACACTCAGCTGTGAATTCTGAAGCTGGTTGCCCAGATGCAAGTACAACCATCGCATTAAATATTAGGTTAGAATTATATTCTGAAAAATCTATTTTTAATGTGTTTTCTTTACTCTATTAAAAATGCCTTTTTATGCAAATGTGGCGGGGGGAGGGGTTACAGGTTACTTGGCTATTATAAAAGGGGGTCGCGACTCGAAAAAGGTTTGGAAACACTGCTCTAAGGGGAGCCGTGGTAGCGCACTGGCTGCCTAGCTTAGTGGTCCATGGTTCGAACCCCAGTTGAGGTGGGATTTTTTAGACCGCAAATGGCTCACCCAGCCTCATGAATTGGGTACCAGAGCAACTCTGGGAAGGTTAGGCGGCCAGCGTGATACTGACCACCCTAGTGTGCTGATGGTCAAGAAAATATGGCCTAACACCATATTCCCAATATGTCTCAATGGGCGTGTAACGGGATCCTTTACCTTTACTCTAAAGGGAGCTGAATGGAATAATGATGATGAGTAAGAACAAGACAGGAAAAAAAAGCAACACCCATACTTACCATCAAAATTGCGAACATTGAGATCTGCATTAGGACATCTTCCCAGCAGCATGGTCAAACATTCTGCAGACCTCCCTTGGACTGCCATGTGGATGCAGGAAGACCCGGTGCAGTCCACTGCATTGACATTAGCATTAGATTTGAGTAAGATGTCAATGGCCTCCAAAAAGTTGAGTTTTACAGCAAGATGCAGTGGAGTCTGGCATCAAACAAAAGATGAATGTGAAGTTAATACAACCTTGTATAAACAAGTTTGAAACAAATATTGTAACAGGATTATCATAATTTGTAGTCAAACATTTATAATAAAGGGGGAATTAAACCTCTACACCTCACGATAGAAGAGGAACGACTAAGTAAGTAAGGAAATTAGGATGAGAAAACATGAAAGTAATAGAAAAAAAACATAGGAAAATATAACTGAGTGAGATAGGGGGGGGGGGTTGCCGAAGTAGAGTGGAAATATAGAGATAAATTCAAACAGAAGAATACAAAGGAAAAATGAAGGAGTTAAGAGATAACAGAACAAAATCTTCATTTTATCAGGGTAAAGAAATAGACATTATTGCCTTTTTACATTTCTGCCCTGCAATAATATAATTCTCAAAAGTGTTTTTAAATTAAAACATTCTTTTAACTTCAATAATAAGTAATCAATAATATAATTGCATTTAGTTACAGAGCGCACACGTGTATTTATCTTCTTCTTCTTTGATCCTTAGCTGCACACTATCAAAGCAGTCAGTGGTCATCATGCCTGGTGGTGTTCTGTAGGGCAGCAACAAACTGCTTCCACTTTGCTCAGTCGGCGGCTATCCTTCGTACAGTGCCCCAGCTCTGGTTCATTCTTTGCATTTTGGCCTCCACAGTTCTCTGCCAAGTTGTTTTTCGTCAGCCTCTCTTTCGCTTTCCTTCAGGGGTCCATAGCATAGTTGTTCTTGTGATGGCATCAGGGTCTCTTCTGAGGACGTGGTCAACCTAACTCCAGCGTCTGCCAGCTATGGTGGTGTACATGTCCTCTTGGTTACTCTGAGTAAGTAGTTCTTAGTTGGTGATGTATTCGGCCGAATGATTCAGAGAATTTTCCTTAGGAGATTGCGTGGAAGGAGGTAAATTTCAATTTTTCCTTCTCTGTTAGTCTCCAGCATTCCACACCATAGAGAAGCGCAGAAAGTACACAGCTCTCATATAATCTTAATTTGGTGTTTATGATGTACTGAGAAGACTTCCAGATGTTGTTCAGACTAGCAAAGGCTGTTCTCGCTTTATTCATTCTGTAGTTGATGTCTTTGCTTGTTCCACTATCTAGTGTAAGACGTGTATTCACACACACATAAATGCACACACACACATATATAAAATATATTATATATATGAAGAGAGAGAGAAAGAGACAGTGAGAGAGAGAGGAAACAATAAAGCAATTACATATTTACATGAAAGTCAAAGTTTTACCATTTCAGGTAAATACTGATGAAATATAATATAAAGTGAAACAGGGAGTTATTAGTAGGTGCTTGTTCATGACTTCTTTACAGAGAAAAACTAAGGCAGCAAGAAAAGAAAAAGAGTGAAAGTGAGGGAATAGTTCATTGTTATTGTTGAACAGAATCGACATCATTGCATTCTGGGCAAACTCATAGGTGCTCAATCTCCCCCAGTATATGCATTCTCTCCTTCATCCATCTCTGCTAACCTTGCGTTTGAAGCCAAATTCCAACAGTCTTAACCTTGATGATTCATATATTGCAGTGTCATTCTTTAACAGGCGATCATTAATTCTTCTCAGTATCTCTCCCGAATCCATATCTTGTGTCCCCACTGTGGGTGCTTTGATGCTAGTCTGTCAGCTCTCTCATTACCGCATTCCCCTGCATGACCATGACAGCAGATCCACACCAGCTCCTGCAGATTCGAAGCTTTTCTATGGAGGTTTTCCATTCATGTCTTAGCCAACCATTTTGAACCTTTCGAAGCATGGACTGAGAGTCTGATACAATGACTGTTTTTGTGAATGAAGTTTCAGTTAGCCACCTTAAGGCTACAGTAGCTGCCTCTACCTCCATTCTCATGCTGGAAGTTGTTATCCTGTAAGCCCCGCTATGTTCGGTGATGATTCTGCCCTTTACCCTAGCAGAGAAGCCCCAAGTGAGGGAATCAATGAGAGATAAGGCTAAAAAAGGCGCAGACATGATTACCTTAGGAAAAGACAAAGTTGCTTTCTTGAGTTTGCTAAAGTGCGCTTTCTGACAACGGCTTAAACAATCACTGAAGCATATTTTCACTTGCATTGTGCATAACGGCGCTCTATCAACTAAAAAATCTTAAGGTACACCTAAATCATGAGAGTAACTAGATCTGAAAGAATGAATACAGGATGACTAAAATGTCACTTCCTGTTTTTAAATTTTTATATCCTCGCTTTTATCCACTGCATCTATATGAAACACATCTTCTTATTCAAGTATTATGCCTATTGGCATAGGAGATCATGTCTCTCCATAACTTCCTGTCTCCAGTACAATTTATCAATTCTGCTGTTGACTTCTTTCTATGCCACAATGTCAAACTGTTCAGTATTTGCTCGTTTTGTCTTCCCCTATCTCTTTTTCCTTCAATCTTACCTGTTGTTACGATATATTCCAGCTTTCCTCTTCTCATAACATACCCAAAAAAAGTGGATTGCTTCTTTTTAACTTGTGAAAAAAGTTTCCTTTGCGCATTGGCCTCTTTCAGGACATCCTCATTACTCTTTTTGACTGTCCATGGTATTTTTAACTCTTCTGTAAATCTGTAAAACCACATCTCTGTGGCATCTAGTGCCTTCCCTACTTGTTTAATAATTGTCCACGACTCACTCTCATATATCAGGATTTGTTCTATATAACACTGAAGAACTCTCTTTCTTACTTCCAGTGACAAATAATTGTTGCATAAAATACTCTTCATTTTATAGAATGCCGAAACACACATCTTAAAAAATGTTTTGTTTCGTTGTTTTATTATTTATTTTTCACAAACAAAATCAAATCTAAAATGGCCAATAAAATGATGTTACAAGAGGCAGTAAAAAAACTCTGCCAGCTACCAAATTATGTGCCGAAACAAACCAGATATCCCATTTAGCTGTAATGTTACTTTGACATTGCATTTTTAGCAGTTAATTGTCTTCATTTTGGTTTCACATAAAAATTCTGCATAGTTGGAGAACCCCCTTGGATGACTGGGGAATGCACAGCATGCCACATGCTTCTTACTCCTAGCTTGGGACCAGATACGACAATCCTTTAAATGCAAGCCAAGCTGGAGAAACTGGAGCTCATGACTTCAGCTCAACACGTTTCAGAATGGCAGAAAAGCTGCAGGAAAAGCCTAGATCTACAGTGTAGATAATACCAAGGAGTCTTCAACTTGGTATTGGCTGCTAAAGAGCGAGAGGCTCAGCAACCCTAGTTAAACAACAACAACAACAATTAGTTTGGTATTAAATAGGAGTGAAGGAATAACAATTTAAAAATAGGACATGATTTGCCAATCACACTGTAGTCTAGAATGAAATAGAAAACAGAAAAAGTAAGGGTCAATACACAAAAGGCTCCACGCAATTCCCAGGCTTCTCAGAAGAAGACAAATAACAGAACTACAGCCACCTCAGTCAAGCTGTAAGAAGCGACTTATCTGAGGCTGTGCACGAGACTGGCAACCTCATCATGTAAGACAGCTACAGAACCCACCACTGCAACAGCACATGGATACTTTGATGCAGGTGTCCTGCAAGAGTGAGATCCATCTTTGTTTCATAGATCTGGAAAAGGAGTTAGACAGGGTCCCCTGGAGCAAACTTTGGGACTGTTTGGCAAGGAAGAACATTCCAGCACCTCTGATTCATGCTATACAGAGCTTCTACAAGTCTTGCAGAAATTATGTGAGGACAGCAAACCATAAATCAGAAGAGTTCAGGACCACCACTGGTGTAAGACTAGGTGATATCCTGTCACCTTATCTTTTCATACTCCTCATGGATGATGTCATCAAGGCATGTAAGGAGAGAACAAGAAAGTATTCAGTGGGGTACTGGAAGATGAGACAGGTCTGTATTTCTGAGCTGGCATTTGCTGATGATGTTGCCCTGATTGCTAAATCAGAGGCACATCTCCAATCCAACCTGCAAGTCTGGAAGGAAGAACTGGAGAAGAGAGGGATGGTCATAAGCAGCTCTAAAACAAAATCTATGGTGATATCACGAGAAGAAAGAAGACATCAGATTAGGCTGGGAGAATAGGTCCTGGAGCAGGTCGACCACTTTAAATACCTCAGAGCTATTATAGACCGAAAGGGAGGCATCAAAGAAGAGTTGGCCACTCAAAAAGCAGCAGCTGGGAGACTTTTTCAGGCCATAAATCGAGGATTCCTCAGAAAGAGAGAGGTTGGTAAGAAAACGAAGATGGCTGTATACTGCTCCACCTGTGTCCCAGTCTTGACATTTGGATGCGAGTCATGGGCAATGACTACAACCCACAAAAGCCAGATCCAAACCTCAGAAATGAGGTATCCGAGGAAGGTGGTTGAAGTAACAAGAAGAGACATGGTCCGCAACCAGACGATACGTCAAGGCCTAAAATCCCACACCCTGCAGACCCAAGTAGAACAGTCCCAACTAAGATGGTTTGGCCATGTCTGCAGAATGGGAGAAGATTGGCTACCATGACAAGCATGGGAAACAAACAGCCAGGGATCCAGACCCCCAGGACGACCCAGAGTCCGCTGGACAACATTAGACAATCTTTGAAGGACCGAGGACTAGAATGGAACCAGGCCAGGAGGAAGACAGCCGATAGGATAGTCTGGTGCTCTCTTTTCCAAACCTCTACACCTCATGGTAGAAGGGGAACGACTAAGTAAGTAAGTCCTGCAAGAAGACCGGCTGCCGAGGTGGCTCCCAAGTTCCATAATGAGTGAACAGGGAAAAGAAGAAGAAATACAGAACACGAATAACTAGAGGAAATGGGATGAGAATATAGAAACTCTGAGCCAGATGAAATATCATCATCATGTGATGTATTCTTTCCAGAACGTTGTCTCCATTACAGCTGCTTTGAACGCATCACGATTTTGGGCAAGTCGACCTGCATCAGCCAAAGACAAGTTCAGACTCTCTGTGATGTCCTGGGTCCACCATCATCTAGGTTGACCCCTTCCCCCTTTTCCAGGGACCATGCCTTCCATCACTATTTTTTCCAGACTATTATGTCTTTTTATATGACCGAATAATTTCAGCTTCCTTATTGCTATGGTATTTAGGAGCCCATTTTCCTCTACGTTTAGTGAGTGCTGTATTTCTCTGTTGGTCTTTTTTTCTGTCCAGGGTATTCTCAACATCCTTCTGTAGCATTTTATTTCGAATGATGTAACCTTTTTTGCAACTGTTTTATTGAGTGTCCAAGTCTCGCAGAGATGAAAGATATCAAAGATAAATAAAGCCAGATGCACTTTTAATGCCCTTTGACCAATATGGAACCCCTCAGCTATATCCAGAGAGAACAAAATTAGAATCTTTAACTCAAATGTGAAGTCAGTCTTGCTGTATGGCTCAGAGACATGGCATGTCTCAATGAGTTTCACCGCCAAGCAACAGACATTTGTAAATAGATGTCTCCGACAGATCCTCCGTATAAGATGGCCAGATGTAACAAATATAGAGCTAAGGAAAAGATGCAGGC
Source organism: Oreohelix idahoensis (assembly GCA_024509875.1). Lineage (NCBI taxonomy): Eukaryota > Metazoa > Mollusca > Gastropoda > Stylommatophora > Oreohelicidae > Oreohelix > Oreohelix idahoensis. The sequence goes on along the minus strand of JAMPIV010005597.1, from coordinate 36,584 downwards.
AACAGCCAATACAAACAGAAATTAAGGTAAGAAAGTGGGGATGGATAGGACATACAGTCAGAAGAGAAAAATTATGCACAGCCAGAATTGCCCTTGACTGGAGCCCACAGGGGAAGAGAAGAGTGGGGAGGCCAAAGAGAACTTGGAGAAGAGGAGGCTAGGGAAATTGGAATGACTTGGGCACAGCTGAAAAAGACAGCCCAGAATTTTGATGGACAGCAACTGTTTCTGCCCTATGTTCCACAGGGAACGAAAAGGAATGACGACGATGAGCCGGATGAACAAGAATATAGATAATGTGAGCGAGAGGAAAAAGAATATAACTTTTATATCAGGCCATTCTTTTCATTCATTTATTTTTATCATCATCATTTTTTTTTAAAAGTTGTTTGCTACTTTTCTTTGTAGCACGCCCCTTTCAACCATCTACCATGTACATGGAGCTGTTGGTTATATCAGGACGTGTATCATTTATTGTAATATGTTTTTGTTTGTATTTATTTTATACTATATTATCTCTAGTAGGTATTTTTCCTTTTGTAGTCATAGTTCAATATGGTTTTCTTATCCAAAATATGATATTGTCTAAACTGGTATGTTTTTAATTTTCACTGGAGGGTTATTTGGTCAATCTGTATTTATCTCGGGAGAGTCTTTCACCAGTGTAGACTACTGGCTCGCATCCTTATTTATTTGTTATATATTAGCTTTTTGTTTTTGTAATATAGTGTTTTATTAACTTTTGTATTTCTGATGAGGTCTTAGTGCCTATGAGATTTTCTACACTCATTTCTACCTTGTGATTACTACAGTATGTCTTAATGTTTTGCCTCTGCTGGTCATATTTTTTGCAATCCACCAGAAAGTGTTTAATTGTGTTTGGTTCTTGACACTCTTCACATGTGGGTTCCTCAATCATGAAATACCCAGTTCCAAGCTTGAGCCTCAGCAATTTTTTTTATTAACCTTTATTTATTTTTATCATTATTTTCCTGTCTACTCTTTATGGAGCATGGGAGCACCACGGCAACTGCTCCCCTTGCAGGAAGCCTGCCCCATGCTCCTGCAGCAATGGTTTCTGTGGCAACTGGTTTTATATGATGATGTCACCAGCCCCATGCATAATCTCATACTATAGTCCGTTCTGAAATTCGTGCCCACACATTGAACGTTGTAACTTTGCAACCCCTTGACGGATGTTATTGAAATTTGCTACGTGCCCTACTGATATCAATGCAGTTATTAATATATTTTTTGCCCTTACAAAACTCATGTCATGTTCGAATTTTCTTCTTTAAGTTATATAAAAAAACTCTTACCGTTGTCTGGGTTAATTTTTATTAGTTCTACAGGAAAGTTACAAGATCCGTTCAAAAATTGCGCACTTAATTTTTGTTGCAGCACAGCACAAGCGATGAAATGTGCTATTCAATATTTTTTTTGTTTGAATTAGTGTAGTGACTACATGTCCGCACGAGTGCGCACCTATTGTACACAGTCGCGAGTAATTATTTCAGCGGCGTATGCTAATTGCAATGAGTTGGCTGCAACGAAACAAAACGACACCAGCGTATAATATATTAATAAACTAAACTGCATAATTATGAAAAGCGCAATGAATCTGAAATGCAAATTTATCACTTTGCAGAAGGTAACTGTTATATTGTACAGGCATTTTCGCAGAGAGGCTAAGATGGGTTGTTTATACCACGACATCCAAGAACCAGGTAGGAGAACACGAAAGGCCCTGGGTGTGGATAGAAGATCTTTTCGACGTTGGATACAACAGGACGGTGATTGTACAGAGGCTGCGGTTAAGCAAGGAAGGAAGAAAAAAATTGATGATTTTGACAAGGATGTCATTAGACGTTTGATTTTGAAGATGTTTAATGCCAATCAACTTGTTACTCTCCGCATGCTGAAAAGTCGGCTGCAAGTAGAATGCGATATTAACGTCTCAAAAACAACTCTTTGGCAACTTGTCAGAAGTGTCGGCTTCACTTTTAGAAAAACGTCTGGCGGAAGGAATTTTTTATGTGAAAAACCACATCTGGTTGCAGCTCGAAGCAAATACCTTAGGCAGATTCGTGAGAGAAGACAAGACGGCTATGATATAGTGTATTTGGACGAATCTTGGGTTAATGCTCATCATACGAACGAGAAAGAATGGCAATCTGTTGACGGAGACCATAGAAGGAAAATTCCCAGCAGCAAAGGTCAACGCATTATATTGGCCTGGCAGCAGACAGAATGGGCTTGTCCGTGATGCAGAGCTTATTTTTCAATCAAAGTCTGTAGATGGTAGGGACTACCACAGTGAAATGAATGGGCAAATTTTTCGAGATTGGATAGTGAATACTCTAGATAGGCCATCTTGCTTGGTGATAGATAATGCCTCCTATCATAATGTTCTAGCGCAGGAGGATAAAGCTCCCACTTCGGCAAGCACGAAAGACGAAATCAGGAGTTGGCTTGTGAATGAAAACATCTTCGCTGACAACAGCTATTTAAAACCAGAGTTGTTGCAGCTTGTGAGACAGAGGAATAAGACAAAAGTGTATCTGATTGATAAAATTATCCAAGAGCAGGGTCATGTTTCTCTTCGACTCCCACCTTATCATTCTCACCTTAACCCAATAGAGCTGGTTTGGGCTAGAGTTAAAGGGCAAGTGGCCGCCCAGAACACCACTTTTAAAATGTGCGATGTTAAAGACATGACTCGTGAGGCCCTTTCACGAATAGACACAGAGTACTGGGCTAAATGTGAAGAACACGTGCTCCAGGAAGAAGAAGATTACTGGCAGCGAGATGGCTTGCAGTTTATCCAACCAATAACTGTTGTGAACTTATTGGAGTCGTCCGATTCGGAATGAGGCACGTCGTTCGCATTCCTTCGTTTGTGATAAACTAATTTCATATGCCAATCTATAATAACACATAAACAGTTGCGATTCGTCATAGCTTCCTGATGATTTGCTGCTATCATTGTTCATTATCAGATCATCATTCCACGTATCAAAATCACGTGAACAACCAATCACACATTTAGGACACGCCTTTGAACCGTATTGTCGCACAAATGTTGTGATTTACTGTAAGAATTAATGTTGCGGGCAGATTTAGGCAAATGTTCCAAAAAGATCATAGAAAATCGCCGTTTTGCAAATTTCGCGAAAGCTGTGGATGTAATGATCGCAAAATCTTAACTGCATGGAAAATCTAAGACTGCATGCAAAAATTCATGTCCATATACAACAAACAGTTTTGGAGAAGATTGACGCTTTCTGTGGGCACGAATTTCCGAACGGACAATAGGACCAAATTCTATGATGATATGTCACCAACTACACTTGTGTAAATAAACTGTGTTAATATAAACCAAGGACTTCAAATCTATTCATATAGAGTCTAGTTTGTAAGTGTCATGTGACCACTCTATATATTTTGTACTCATTCGTTGTCATCCACTGAGGCAAAAACCTGGAAAGAAGAAAGGTGTTAGCAGTAAATCATTACATTATACTGCCATAAATATGTTGTTTTGTCATTTTTGTGACAGCTTTGATAACAGTGGCAGTCTTTGATCATAGATATTTGTCATTTTTGTGAGAACTATGCTAACAGTGGCAGTCTTTGATCATAGATATTTGTTGTTTTTGTCATTTTTGTGAGAACTATGCTAACAGTGGCAGTCTTTGATCATAGATATTTGTTGTTTTGTCATTTTTGTGACAGCTTTGCTAACAGCATCTTTCTCGTGTGGTCTGTAACAAACCGTCTCAGTGGTACTAATCTCGTGGATGTTATTATTTTGTCTGATCAAGCACTCAACAAACCTGAATGTCTTTCTTAAGATCAAAGTCTGTTTTTCTTACAAGTTTGTCTTTTAGTCTCTTATTGACAGAAATGGTTCTTTCTGTCAGATTCTCCAGGTCTTAGCTCATACTGCACGAAGTGGTGTCTCCAAGTATATGAAAGTCGCAAAACATTATTTCAAGGACAACAGCTGAAATGTAACCATTCCCAGAACTTGAGGTGGTTTACTGCAGTTCTCTTGAAGTTCCAAGTGGTCAAAGATTTCAGTGGCATGTGGGCCTGCATAATGTAGAATAATGGTTAACTTGCATATTCAGATTTTTAGATGCTCCTGAAATCCCCATATTTCACTTTTGTTCATTCTGTGATTGAGCTGATTGTTCTTGTGTACGCTCTGATCTGAGCTGACTCTATAACTTATTGTTCTTGTGTACGCTTTCATCTTAACTGATTCTCTTGCTGATTGTTCTTGTCTTAGGGACCTAAGACGCATCAACAGTGAGAAATGCAGTTAGCGACCCATAGCTAGACTGCTTGCGTCAGGGTCAGCGAACCAGAGCTGACCAAGACCCTACTTCACCTCCAAGTGGTGGTCCTGGAAACAGGCTGCATCACTGGAGTCTGGCTGAGTGAGTAGGGATCGAAGAGGGAAGGGTAACCCTGTCCCAAAAATGCCGTGCTGAAGTCGGATGTGTCGGCTGAAAGGTGCAAATATCGCAGCTTCGCTGTAAACGGACACAACGTAACCAACATCCTTTTCAGGTTGAACGAAGAAGAAGAAATCCCTATATAGATTTCTGTTTGCACTTCCCACCAAAGAAAATTGTCAAGGACAACACCTTCAACAAGCGTTAAAAGTGGCGGTGACTTTGACATCATCTCTGCCACACTCTTATAATTCAAGGTCTACAACCAACGAAAACAATAAGCAAGAATGAATCAGTTAGCTTGTTGTGTCCCTTGATTACAGGCAAGACCACCTCGTGGCTGTCGTGTATGCCCCTTGAATTCTCATACCATCGTTTCAGTAAAGAGAATGGTACACAGTCGATCAAAAGAATTGATTCCTGCTTACAGAGATTTGAGCCACAGCCCCAGCATACTGCCCTGACAACTGGCACAGTAAATAAAACACAAGAGCATTTAATTAACATGTCTTTTAATGTACCACCATGTTAACAAGGAGATAAGAGAGGTCAAGGAGCAATCAAATCTTTAGCAACATATATAAGGGAAATCACTCTGATCACTCTCAACGTCAATACCAATATGTCAACAACTGTATTTATCATTGCTGTCCTTCTGTTGTCTGTCTCATCACCCTGTTTCTCCCCTTCCCCCCCCCCCCTCCCCAGGATAGTTGAAAGCAGAAGTCATTGACTGGCAATATCTTCCTCTGTAAAGGGTAGTGAGCGTTTGCTTATTGTGCCGAGCAAAGAGTTGTCGACATTCGGCCATAGCACCGTAGTATAACTATAAACTTTTATTGCAGACATACCATATTTTGCCATTTCCATGTCAGTAAACTTATCTGATTATGTTTGATTTGTGAGAAAGGACAGCAAGGTGAAAGGGATGCTAGAGATGTTTTGAACTGATGTGTGCCATCTATAAGCGGTCAGCTGTGACCATGCAAAGAAAAAAAGCTGAACTAAAGTCTGAGAAAATGATGTTTTGATCAGCACGTATCAGGCAGGTCAGTAGTACACATACCATACTCCACTTTGTTTTTCAATCATTTTCTTTGTATCCCAGACTGTTTATGTATTAACAGATCCATCATTTTACCTATGCCTAATTCCTGCATGGCTTTTATCATTGCTATTTTTATACAGTACATGTTGTATCATCTGCCTCCAGATTTAAAAAAACTGTTATCACTTGGCTCTAGATAAATAAACAGGTATTACTTGGCACCAGATATATAAACAGGTATCACTTGGCTCTAGATAACTAAACCGGTGTCACTTGGCTCCAGAATGCCACAAGGCACTTGGCTCCACACAAACCATATACCACCTGGCTCCAGATAAAACATGTATCACTTGGATCCACATAAAACAACTATAAACAGTAATCTAGAACAATCAGCTTATATTCGTGTGTACACAAACAGGAGAAGTTAGCTAAGATCTGAGTGTACACAAACAGGAGCAGTCAGCTAACATCTGAGTGCACACAAACAAGAGCAGTCAGCTAGCATCTGAGTGCACAAAAACAGGAGCAGTCAGCTAACATCTGAGTGTTCACAAACATGAACAGTCAGCTCAGATAAGAGTTTACACAAGAACAATCAGCTACAGAGTCAGCTCATAGCACAAGAACATCAATTATAGAGTCAGCTCAGATCAGAGTATACAAGAAAAATCAGAGAGTCAGCTCAGATCACAATAAGCTAGAGAATCAGCTCAGATCAGAGCGTACACAAGAACAATCAGCAAGAGAATCAGCTAAGATGAAAGCGTACACAAGAACAATCGGCTATAGAGTCAGCTCAGATCAGAGCATACACAAGAACAATCAGCAAGAGAATCAGCTCAATCACAGAATGAACAAAAGTGAAAAATGTTTGTTGAAGAACTCAATGAATGTTTTTATATTATGAAAAATGGGACATAACTCTGCAAAAACTGGGCAGGTGGAAATGTTCCTGGTAAACACATCAGACAGATACAGTGGTGAACACATCAGACAGATACAGTGGTGAACACATCAGACAGATACAGTGGTGAACACATCAGACAGATACAGTGGTGAACACATCAGACAGATACAGTGGTGAACACATCAGACAGATACAGTGGTGAACACATCAGACAGATACAGTGGTAAACACATCAGACAGATACAGTGGTGAACACATCAGACAGATACAGTGGTGAACACATCAGACAGATACAGTGGTGAACACATCAGACAGATACAGTGGTGAACACATCAGACAGATACAGTGGTAAACACATCAGACAGATACAGTGGTGAACACATCAGACAGATACAGTGGTGAACACATCAGACAGATACAGTGGTGAACACATCAGACAGATACAGTGGTGAACACATCAGACAGATACAGTGGTGAACACAGTGGCATCATGATTTATGCAAGGCATACATTCTGGAGAACATGTGCAAGTAACTTGAGATTCACATAATTCTGAGATAATTTTCTCCACAAAAATTCAGTTTGTTACAATTTGCGGCATACTTCTGCAATCTAGAATAAAATAAACATTAATAATATTTTTCCTTAAAAGCGTAGGAAAAAGTACATAAAATAACAACATGAAATTGTAAATTTTAATTGTTGTGACAACATTTGTTTTGTGTTTTCCCAGAATGCACTATTTCAAATTCATGTCAACCGATATCTCATAACTGGCAATCGCATTAAACTGTGGTTTTAATCTGCTTGACACACACACACATATATATAAACATACCATCTGAACTATGACCTTCATAATTAGCATAGTCTTCTATTAAAAGCTGAGAGTTTGTGTCATCTCCAGATTAACTCTTTGACTCCATAATTATTCTCCACCCTGTGTCGTGATTATTTTTTTAAGAATACTAAACGGTGAAGTGTACTGTCCTTTAGTGTAAATTTTATGTTAATCTTTTCTGTGAACATGTACTTATTATATACCAAACTGTAGGGAAATAGATAGAGAATTGTAATATACAGGGTGTTCCACGAATAAGCGGCCCCATTCACAAAGTGAAAGTAGCCAGATTTTTTAGCATTTTTTAATGTTAACAAATGTGTCGGTTATAAAAGGTTCTAAGTAGTACTAGATTGACCTAAATCATTTTCCGTGATTGGACCGTGAGTATTTGAAAACCATCGTGTGTGTTTAAATAAACTGTCTATCACAATGCCGTTTTCACTGCAAGAAAGGATAGCTATTGTTGAGAATTATATCCGTACGGGATCATTCAAGAAAACATCTGAAATTTTTGCATCAACGTTTCCTGGTTCTAAAATTCCTGCAAAGAGTAGCATACAGAAGTTGATCTCAAAATGGCGTACAACAGGGTCGGTCGTTAATGCCAAAAAATGTAGAGTGCCAACTGTTAGGACTCCAGAGGCCATTGCTGTTATTGAAGAGAAGATTTTAACTAGTCCTACAAAATCTGTGAGAAAATTAGCTCAACAAAGTGGAATGAAACGCACGTCTTGTTTTATAATTCTCCATTCACTAAATTTAAAACCATATTGCGTAACGTGTGTACAAGAACTTAAGGTCAGGAGTCAAAGAGTTAAATGAAGCTGGTACATTGACATAATTACCCCTACTGGGGGTCTCTAAGGAGAAGCTGGTACACTGACATGATTACCCCTTCTGGTTGTAGGAGTGTCTAATGAGAAGCTGGTACACTGACATGGTTATCCCTTCTGGTTGTAGAAGTGTCTAAGAAGAAGCAGGTACACTGACATGGTTACCCCTTCTGGTTGTAGGAGTGTCTAAGAAGAAACAGGTACACTGACATGGTTACCCCTTCTGATTGTAGGAGTGTCTAAGAAGAAGCAGGTACACTGACATGGTTACCCCTTCTGGTTGTAGGAGTGTCTAAGAAGAAGCAGGTACACTGACATGGTTACCACTTCTGGTTGTAGGAGTGTCTAAGAAGCTGGCACATTGAAATGATTACCCCTTCTGGTTGTGTCTAAGGAGAAGCTGGTACACTGATATGGTTACCCCTTCTAGTTGTAGGAGTGTCTAAGGAGAAGCTGGTACACTGACACGATTACCCCTGCTGGTTGTAGGGGTGTCTAAGAAGAAGCTGGTACACTGACATAATAACCCCTTCTGGTTGTAGGGGTGTCTAAGGAGAAGCTGGTACACTGACATGATTACCCCTTCTGGTTGTAGGGGTGTCTAAGAAGCAGCTAGCACATTGACATGATTACCCCTTCTGGTTGTGGGGGTTTCTGAGGTGATAAAGTAGTCAGTAGGCTACTGCTACAACTAGGCATAGTGTAAAAGGTGACTAAAGTCAGGTTGTGAAAAGTCATAGAAAATGTGTCATGTAAAACAAATTACTGCAGAACCAACTTCTGCAAAAATATTAGTGCAGGCTGCCTGCACAAGGTCCAGCTGCAGCTACGGTCTTCTGCTCTTAAAGGTGTGAAATAGGAACACTCATTTCTTCACCATTCACACTTGTACATCATCCATGAAAATCCTGCATGTTGTCAGAAATCATCAAGCCTGTTATTACATGTTTTATTACATACTGACATGCCATGATAGCATTTCTTTAACTTACACAAACACACAAAAAAACCAAATAAACAAACAATAATGCATATACTGGGTACCAGAATAGAAAAGCAATCAAGGGCAATAACTATCCAGTCTTTGTTTTGACACAACATTTATGCCCTTCGTGTAGACATGTTTAAAATCCCTCCTAAAAGTCCTGTCAACTACACAGCATAATAAACTTCCCACTTGACCAACCAACAAAAAATAATAATAATAATAATTAAAGCTACAGCTGTTAAAAAATGCCAGGATAAGCTCGAAACAACAACATGCTATGGCCAGTCTTGATGGAAATATGAACATCAGCTTCAGCGGCCACAAAAAACACACTTCCAGGCTTTAGCTTCATGGCTGTCAGGAGGGAAGAGCTGGTTGCTTCTCCTTCACCCTTGATGATGATGCAGATACTAGCACACTCAAAACTCTGGAGCTGAAACTCTGGTGTCCCCTCCGGAATCTGATGAGATAACCAAAAACCAGCTTCACTTTTGGTCTAGTATCTATCTGCTGGATAGGATTATCTATCTTTGTCTTTTTCATTCACTCTCAAATAACCACATCTATCTTTGTCTTCTTCTTCATTCACTCTCATATAACCACATCTATCTTTGTCTTTTTCATTCACTCTCATATAATCACATCTGTCTTTGTCTTCTTCATTCACTCTCATATAACCACATCTGTCTTTGTCTTCTTCTTCATTCACTCTCATATAACCACATCTATCTTTGTCTTCTTCATTCACTCTCATATAACCACATCTGTCTTTGTCTTTTTCATTCACTCTCATATAACCACATCTGTCTTTGTCTTCTTCATTCACTCTCATATAACCACATCTATCTTTGTCTTCTTCATTCACTCTCATATAACCACATCTGTCTTTGTCTTCTTCATTCACTCTCATATAACCACATCTGTCTTTGTCTTCTTCATTCACTCTCATATAACCACATCTATCTTTGTCTTCTTCATTCACTCTCATATAACCACATCTGTCTTTGTCTTCTTCTTCATTCACTCTCATATAACCACATATATCTTTGTCTTCTTCTTCATTCACTCTCATATAACCACATCTGTCTTTGTCTTCTTCATTCACTCTCATATAACCACATCTATCTTTGTCTTCCTCATGCACTCTCATATAACCACATCTATCTTTGTCTTCTTCATTCACTCTCATATAACCACATCTATCTTTGTCTTCTTCATTCACTCTCATATAACCACATCTATCTTTGTCTTCTTCATTCACTCTCATATAACCACATATATCTTTGTCTTCTTCATTCACTCTCATATAACCACATCTATCTTTGTCTTCTTCATTCACTCTCATATAACCACATCTATCTTTGTCTTCTTCATTCACTCTCATATAACCACATATATCTTTGTCTTGTTCATTCACTCTCATATAACCACATCTATCTTTGTCTTGTTCATTCACTCTCATATAACCACATCTGTCTTTGTCTTCTTCATTCACTCTCATATAACCACATCTGTCTTTGTCTTCTTCATTCACTCTCATATAACCACATCTATCTGTCTTCTTCATTCCCTCTCATATAACCACATCTATCTTTGTCATCTTCATTCACTCTCATATAACCACATCTATCTTTGTCTTCTTCTTCATTCCCTCTCATATAACCACATCTATCTTTGTCTTCTTCTTCATTCACTCTCATATAACCACATCTATCTTTGTCTTCTTCTTCATTCCCTCTCATATAACCACATCTATCTTTGTCTTCTTCATTCACTCTCATATAACCACATCTGTCTTTGTCTTCTTCATTCACTAACATATAACCACATCTGTCTTTGTCTTCTTCATTCACTCTCATATAACCACATATATCTTTGTCTTCTTCTTCATTCACTCTCATATAACCACATCTGTCTTTGTCTTCTTCATTCACTCTCATATAACCACATCTATCTTTGTCTTCCTCATGCACTCTCATATAACCACATCTATCTTTGTCTTCTTCATTCACTCTCATATAACCACATCTATCTTTGTCTTCTTCATTCACTCTCATATAACCACATCTATCTTTGTCTTCTTCATTCACTCTCATATAACCACATCTGTCTTTGTCTTCTTCATTCACTCTCATATAACCACATCTGTCTTTGTCTTCTTCATTCACTCTCATATAACCACATCTATCTGTCTTCTTCATTCCCTCTCATATAACCACATCTATCTTTGTCATCTTCATTCACTCTCATATAACCACATCTATCTTTGTCTTCTTCTTCATTCCCTCTCATATAACCACATCTATCTTTGTCTTCTTCATTCACTCTCATATAATGACATCTATATTTGTCTTCTTCATTCACTCTCATATAACCACATCTATCTTTCTCTTCTTCTTCATTCACTCTCATATAACCACATCTATCTTTGTCTTCTTCATTCACTCTCATATAACCACATCTATCTTTGTCTTCTTCTTCATTCACTCTCATATAACCACATCTATCTTTGTCTTCTTCTTCATTCCCTCTCATATAACCACATCTATCTTTGTCTTCTTCATTCACTCTCATATAACGACATCTATATTTGTCTTCTTCATTCACTCTCATATAACCACATCTATCTTTCTCTTCTTCTTCATTCACTCTCATATAACCACATCTATCTTTGTCTTCTTCATTCACTCTCATATAACCACATCTATATTTGTCTTCTTCATTCACTCTCATATAACCACATCTATCTATGTCTTCTTCGTTCACTCACACTCATATAACCACATCTATCTTTGTCTTCTTCATTCACTCTCATATAACCACATATATCTTTGTCTTCTTCATTCACTCTCATATAACCATATCTGTCTTTGTCTTCTTCTTCATTCACTCTCATATAACCACATCTGTCTTTGTCTTCTTCATTCACTCTCATATAACCACATCTATCTTTGTCTTCTTCATTCACTCTCATATAACCACATCTATCTTTGCCTTCTTAATTTACTCTCAAATAACCACATCTGTCTTTGTCTTCTTCATTCACTCTCATATAACCACATCTATCTTTGTCTTCTTCATTCACTCTCATATAACCACATCTATCTTTGTCTTCTTCTTCATTCACTCTCATATAACCACATCTGTCTTTGTCTTCTTCTTCATTCACTCTCATATAACCACATCTATCTTTGTCTTGTTCATTCACTCTCATATAACCACATCTATCTTTGTCTTCTTCATTCACTCTCATATAACCACATCTATCTTTGTCTTCTTCATTCACTCTCATATAACCACATCTATCTTTGTCTTCTTCATTCACTCTCATATAACCACATCTATCTTTGTCTTCTTCATTCACTCTCATATAACCACATCTATCTTTGTCTTCTTCATTCCCTCTCATATAACCACATCTATCTTTGTCTTCTTCATTCACTCTCATATAACCACATCTATCTTTGTCTTCTTCATTCACTCTCATATAACCACATCTATCTTTGCCTTCTTCATTCACTCTCATATAACCACATCTATCTTTGTCTTCTTCATTCACTCTCATATAACCACATCTATCTTTGTCTTCTTCTTCATTCACTCTCATATAACCACATCTATCTTTGTCTTCTTCATTCCCTCTCATATAACCACATCTATCTTTGTCTTCTTCATTCACTCTCATATAACCACATCTATCTTTGTCTTCTTCATTCACTCTCATATAACTACATCTATTTTGTCTTCTTCATTCACTCTCATATAACCACATATAGCTTTGTCTTCTTCTTCATTCACTCTCATATAACCACATCTGTCTTTGTCTTTTTCATTCACTCTCATATAACCACATCTATCTTTGTCTTCTTCATTCACTAACATATAACCACATCTGTCTTTGTCTTCTTCATTCACTCTCATATAACCACATATATCTTTGTCTTCTTCTTCATTCACTCTCATATAACCACATCTGTCTTTGTCTTCTTCATTCACTCTCATATAACCACATCTATCTTTGTCTTCTTCTTCATTCACTCTCATATAACCACATCTATCTTTGTCTTCTTCTTCATTCACTCTCATATAACTACATCTATCTTTGTCTTCTTCTTCATTCCCTCTCATATAACCACATCTATCTTTGTCTTCTTCATTCACTCTAAAATAACCACATATATCTTTCTCTTTTTCTTCATTCAATCTCATATAACAACATCTATCTTTGTCTTCTTCTTCATTCCCTCTCTTATAACCACATCTATCTTTGTCTTCTTCATTCACTCTCATATAACGACATCTATATTTGTCTTCTTCATTCACTCTCATATAACCACATCTGTCTTTGTCTTCTTCATTCACTCTCATATAACCACATCTATCTTTGTCTTCTTCATTCACTCTCATATAACCACATCTATCTTTGTCTTCTTCTTCATTCCCTCTCATATAACCACATCTATCTTTGTCTTCTTCATTCACTCTCATATAACGACATCTATATTTGTCTTCTTCATTCACTCTCATATAACCACATATATCTTTGTCTTCTTCATTCACTCTCATATAACCACATCTGTCTTTGTCTTCTTCTTCATTTACTCTCATATAACCACATCTATCTTTGTCTTCTTCATTCACTCTCATATAACCACATCTATCTTTGTCTTCTTCATTCACTCTCATATAACCACATCTATCTTTGTCTTCTTCATTCCCTCTCATATAACCACATCTATCTTTGTCTTCTTCATTCACTCTCATATAACCACATCTATCTTTGTCTTCTTCATTCACTCTCATATAACTACATCTATTTTGTCTTCTTCATTCACTCTCATATAACCACATCTATCTTTGTCTTCTTCTTCATTCACTCTCATATAACCACATCTGTCTTTGTCTTTTTCATTCACTCTCATATAACCACATCTATCTTTGTCTTCTTCATTCACTAACATATAACCACATCTGTCTTTGTCTTCTTCATTCACTCTCATATAACCACATATATCTTTGTCTTCTTCTTCATTCACTCTCATATAACCACATCTGTCTTTGTCTTCTTCATTCACTCTCATATAACCACATCTATCTTTGTCTTCTTCTTCATTCACTCTCATATAACCACATATATCTTTGTCTTCTTCTTCATTCACTCTCATATAACCACATCTGTCTTTGTCTTCTTCATTCACTCTCATATAACTACATCTATCTTTGTCTTCTTCATTCACTCTAAAATAACCACATCTATCTTTGTCTTCTTCATTCACTCTCATATATCCACATCTATCTTTGTCTTCTTCGTTCACTCACACTCATATAACCACATCTATCTTAGTCTTCTTCATTCACTCTCATATAACCACATATATCTTTGTCTTCTTCATTCACTCTCATATAACCACATCTGTCTTTGTCTTCTTCTTCATTTACTCTCATATAACCACATCTGTCTTTGTCTTTTTCATTCACTCTCATATAACCACATCTATCTTTGTCTTCTTCATTCCCTCTCATATAACTACATCTATCTTTGCCTTCTTCATTTACTCTCATATAACCACATCTGTCTTTGTCTTCTTCATTCACTCTCATATAACCACATCTATCTTTGTCTTCTTCATTCACTCTCATATAACCACATCTATCTTTGTCTTCTTCATTCACTCTCATATAACCACATCTGTCTTTGTCTTCTTCTTCATTCACTCTCATATAACCACATCTGTCTTTGTCTTCTTCTTCATTCACTCTCATATAACATCTATCTTTGTCTTGTTCATTCACTCTCATATAACCACATCTATCTTTGTGTTCTTCATTCACTCTCATATAACCACATCTATCTTTGTCTTCTTCATTCATTCTCATATAACCACATCTATCTTTGTCTTCTTCTTCATTCACTCTCATATAACCACATCTGTCTTTGTCTTCTTCATTCACTCTCATATAACCACATCTATCTTTGTCTTCTTCATTCACTCTCATATAACCACATCTATCTTTGTCTTCTTCATTCACTCTCATATAACCACATCTATCTTTGTCTTCTTCATTTACTCTCATATAACCACATCTATCTTTGTCTTCTTCATTCACTCTCATATAACCACATCTTTGTCTTCTTCATTCCCTCTCATATAAACCACATCTATCTTTGTCTTCTTCATTCACTCTCATATAACCACATCTATCTTTGTCTTCTTCATTCACTCTGATATAACCACATCTATCTTTGTCTTCTTCATTCACTCTCATATAACCACATCTATCTTTGTCTTCTTCATTCACTCTCATATAACTACATCTATCTTTGTCTTCTTCATTCACTCTCATATAACCACATCTATCTTTGTCTTTTTCATTCACTCTCATATAACCACATCTATCTTTGTCTTCTTCATTCCCTCTCATATAACCACATCTATCTTTGTCTTCTTCATTCACTCTCATATAACCACATCTATCTTTGTCTTCTTCTTCATTCACTCTCATATAACCACATATATCTTTGTCTTCTTCCTCATTCACTCTCATATAACCCCATCTATCTTTGTCTTCTTCATTAACTCTCATATAACCACATCTATCTTTGTCTTCTTCTTCATTCACTCTCATATAACCACATCTGTCTTTGTCTTCTTCTTCATTCAATCTCATATAACCACATCTATCTTTGTCTTCTTCATTCCCTCTCATATAACCACATCTATCTTTGTCTTCTTCATTCACTCTCATATAACCACATCTATCTTTGTCTTCTTCTTCATTCACTCTCATATAACCACATATATCTTTGTCTTCTTCCTCATTCACTCTCATATAACCCTATCTATCTTTGTCTTCTTCATTAACTCTCATATAACCACATCTATCTTTGTCTTCTTCTTCATTCACTCTCATATAACCACATCTGTCTTTGTCTTCTTCTTCATTCACTCTCATATAACCACATCTGTCTTTGTCTTCTTCTTCATTCAATCTCATATAACCACATCTGTCTTTGTCTTCTTCTTCATTCACTCTCATATAACCCCATCTATCTTTGTCTTCTTCATTCACTCTCATATAACCACATCTATCTTTGTCTTCTTCATTTACTCTCAAATAACCACATCTGTCTTTGTCTTCTTCATTCACTCTCATATAACCACATCTATCTTTGTCTTCTTCATTCACTCTCATATAACCACATCTATCTTTGTCTTCTTCATTCACTCTCATATAACCACATCTATCTTTGTCTTCTTCTTCATTCACTCTCATATAACCACATCTGTCTTTGTCTTCTTCATTCACTCTCATATAACCACATCTATCTTTGTCTACATCTCCATTCAATCTCATATAACCACATCTGTCTTTGTCTTCTTCTTCATTCACTCTCATATAACCACATCTATCTTTGCCTTCTTCATTCACTCTCATAATATAACCACATCTATATTTGTCTTCTTCATTCACTCTCATATAACCACATCTATCTTTGTCTTCTTCATTCACTCTCATATAACCACATCTATCTTTGTCTACATCTTCATTCAATCTCATATAACCACATCTGTCTTTGTCTTCTTCTTCATTCACTCTCATATAACCACATCTATCTTTGTCTTCTTCATTCACTCTCATATAACCACATCTATCTTTGTCTTCTTCATTCACTCTCATTGTTACGACATGTTTAATTATGTTAGCCACTACAATATGTTAGCATTTTAAAGTTACGCGTTAACATATTGGTGGGCTGTAAACAAAAGATATTTTGTGCTTAAAGATATTTTTATTGAACGCGAATTTGTAAAATTGTCTATGGTTAGACATGACGCAGGGCGTTGTTATGCTACCGCATGACAACGATCTTCCTACACCCTTCATATTTTGGAATCCGTCAAATGCAGACGTGTTCTTCAATGCTCCCAATATGTAGTAGTCGTGTAGCCGGGGCAGGTGTTCCTTAGGACTGGAACGGCACCATATTACATCATGTGGCAGTGCCAGTATATGCAGTATTTTCAGTTTACTTTACAGAGAGCAGATGTTTAACTGGCCTAATCACCAGAGATTTAGATTTCTCTCTTAAATTTGTGTTACCAGGTTCGATTTTCTTCTCTTAGGTGTTGATGTAGCGAATTTAATTGAAATGGATAGATTTCTTATCTAGATCTCAAAACTGTAGTAATTCACCTTTTCAACAGCGTTCGATTTCATGCAAAACTTTTAATATCTTTCAGCATGAAACTTAAAATTTCAACAAAGTCTGGAATTCAGAACATTTTTACAATAATAAGTATAATAAAATTCTATCATCTCATCAGATGCTTTCATCGATGCAAAAATCCCTTTTTGCATCCTTGTCTCGTAGGCCTACTCAATTGTCAAATATGGCGAACCTTCTCATTCCACCGTTTTCCTTCTTTTAAGTTACAGTCTTATTTTAGGTTCGACGACATTTACCCATCTCCTCAGATTTGTCCTTGATTTCTTTATAATCATAAGCATTCCTTGAGTTAAATGCTTTCCAACACAAGAATATTTTCTACTCTACATGGTTTGAGGTGTAAGACTATGTTTTTGCAAATTGACTCAAATCCTCGAACCTAGTTCTGCTGCGACTAGGGTTGGGAGCTCTATTCAAAATACATATTTAACGATTGTCACTACTTACGCCAGTAAGAAAATTATAACCACTCAATGTCCTGAAATACACATTTTATAAGAAATGTTGAAGTTTGATTTTCTCAAACTAAGAAATATGTAGAGCTGGACCAGATACGACCTCTTGAGTTGCGCTCTTTCATTCTACTGCCCAAATGGCGTCGTTGTTCCACTTTCCCCGGGGTAAATCTGAGCTATCCGATTGGTCAGGGGAAATCACCCAATTATTAGAAATGGCGTGTAGAAGCGACTCTACCCTAAATATGTGACACTATTTATTATTTTCTGTTTCTCATAAAATATAAAATTATGGGGTGGTCTGTGCTTCCTCTGTCTTGTAAGAATATAGTCTGTTTCCAAAGGAACAACTATGTACACGGCCACATATAGATCCCGGGGCTCCGCAAATGTATCCCGTAGGGAGACATTTGAGTACTATCAATAACAAAAATCCATCCCCAAAAATTTCTAAGTTCAAAAAAAAATTTTCAGAAAAATTTAAAGTTCAAAAATTTTTCTAAGTCCAAAAATATTTCCAAAAAATTTAATCTAATTCCTATACTGGGGTCCTATGTCTATATGAGGTCGTCTGCTATGTAAAAAAAACTAGTAGTGGACATCAACTTCAAAAAGTGTAACTTATTCATCACATCATAATATTTTTCACCAAATTTACAAATTGGCAACACTGCCCAACAAAATCTGCAAAACACTCATAAGGTCATCACTAAAAAAAATGTGACGAGTGGCAACACTGGGGAATGAACAATAAACTATCTTATTTGCAGAACTTGGCTGGATTATCATAATCTATTACATTTCATTCAAAAATATAGTTGATTACATTCTCTTGGATGTGGTAGGGGTGTTATCTCTTTTCTGTACTGTTATTTGCTCCATATTAAAAGCCTGCAAGTACTAAAAAAAATCTTTTTTTTTTTTTCTGGCGTACTTATTTATTCTATTTCCCAAGTACTCTGCAATATTCCAAGAAATGTCCAAAATCTCTAATTCCTATGGTAATGGCAATCCACTTTCATAGAATAGCCAATGTTTTCATGGGTACTCATCATCTTCTTCTTCTTTTTTTTTTTGTGAATGAGCCACTTGCTCATTATTACATGTAGAAAACATCTCTAAACATAATATGCATATTTATCAGACGATAATACGACCAGCATCATTTTTATAAGTAATCATTTTTCACAATAAAAGCATTGAAACCTCATGGCTTATCCTTATTTATCTATCTGAATGTTTCCTTGTTATAGACATTTTCTAAATGGTAAGTGTATAAATTCGTTCTAAGTCCGTCACTGTAGAAAATGTTCTATATTACATTTTTTTTTTTTTTTTTTTTTTTTTTAAATATGTGATGTTTGTCTCCAATATCCGTACGTCTGGTGGTGATCCTGTCCATTAGTCAGTTATTTCTAATCATTCCTTCTTTTCTGTCAATACAGTATATTTTTTTTTTGTGAACTCTTCCCTAGAAATATTATTTTATATATATATTTATTCTTCAAAGATCTTCTTTGACTTTCCATACATCAATTTTCAAACATCACATTATTCAGCAACCAACAGACGAATGTGTTACTATCATATTATGAAATATAAGGGAAAAGAAAAATATAGTTTCCAAATCATCATGAATTTTCTACATTGGGTTCCGTATTACTTTATTTTCTCTTTTAAGACAACTGCTTATACTCTTGACAATATGTATCCATGTTGTCACTCTCGAGGCATCCTTGTATACAATTTATATTTGTCTCCTTTTTTTTTTTCATAACACCAATGTATCATTTATGGTGTTCCAATATCATTGTATCTATTCTAGTCCTCCTGTTATCTTGAGAATTCATCCTTAGTAACTCCCTATGTACCTTATCTAGCAATACCTTTATGCAAAACACATCAAACAATTATTTATGGAACTATCAACTGAGATGTAAGAACTTTTGACAATATGAGATGAAAAAAAATTTTGGGGTCATCACTCAAAAAAAATGTGACATAGAAAGGAAGAAAATAATCAATTGATCGTGAGGAATCTACAATATTCTCGTAAGACAAAGTTCCTGGCACTCTGACTACTATTTATCCATATTATTTCTGGTTATCCTTGCATACAGTGTACCATTTCCATTTTCTTTATAAGTCCAATTCCTCGCTCATGGTGCTCCAATATTTAAAATGTGGATCCTTCCTATTCCTCTTATTCTGTACTGGAAATATATCCTTATTAATTGTCCATGTACTATATTTGCGAATATTTATCATCAATATATCAACTAATCATTTATAGAACTATTAACATAAATGTCTAGACTTTACTAAAACATGAACAAAAACATGTCTTTTTACATATGTGCAAAATTTCGACACCAACTCTGCCTTCGCTGGTCGAGGGTTAGTCAGAGTTATGTGGTGCCTGTAACATCCGCTGACTACAGCCAGATGGGTGACTTATGGTACTTATAATTCAAAAATCTCATCCGTCAGTTATCTTAAGTGTGGGGCGGGGGTCTATTTCATGGTGTCCTTGACCAAGTTTGCTGCATTTCTAATCTAGATATTCTTTTTTTTTTTTTTTTTCATAGTATCTCCATGATATATCTGTGACATGTCTGTCCTTGGGATAACATTATTATTTTTTTTTTTCCAATATCCTCGGGGTGAGCAAATCTCAGTGTGTCCACTTTCATCAATCATTTATTTATTTTCTCTCCTGTAATTCTGGGTATGTTATGAGTATTTTAAATTGTCAATTTATTCCAACTATCTTACAACATTCTGTAATTCGTGATAAGGAATAGTCATTTGTTATACAACAATGTTCATATTACAAAGGCAATAAGCAAAAATCAAAGAGATATCTTCTCCAAAATGCGGATGCATCTCTATTTCCTTTACCTCTGGGCGTAGCAATTATTCAGTCATTATTTTTTTTCTCCATTATTTAATCTCCATTTTGTGTCCTTAGTACCTGTGGTTCCATGGGATTATCATAATTCATTTGTGTCTCTTGTCTACTGATAATCCTTCAATAATGACTTCAAATATGGTCCTCATATGTGCAACAATCATCTGCTCTGATTTGTTCCATGGTATTCATCAAATATTCTATTATATCCTTGTCTTATCTCGTAACCACGAAAGACTAAGATTATTCCTCCTCCAATGTTAATGTGGGGGATTTTGTGCATAAACATTACAACAAAATCTCAGCTGTGACAACATAAAGTTTCACCTTAATATAAAATGTCATCTTCATCATACATAACCTGTTGCTTCTTCATCTCATGTGTCATTAGTGGTTATCATGCGGTAATGGGGTATTTCATTTGCTAGGTCAGCATGTGCAAATGCTATTTCTTTAACATGGGCAAAGGCATCATCAACAAATAGGTGCAATTTGTTCAATCTGGGGTTAGCATATACTAATGCTCTCAAGGGATTGTTCATTTGCAGAAAATCAGCATGCACAAATGTCATTGGGGTACTTGTGATATCAACAAAATATTGTTGGAATATCAGGGATCAAGCTGATGGGGGTATGAGTGGCATAGGGTGATTTATTTATTTTCTTCTTCATCTGCTAACCTCAGGGCAGTCAATGTTTTACAATATTGTCTTATCATCATCAAAATGTGTGTGGGTGGCATATAAACATATAGCATCTTATATAAAAAACATTCTAATTGTTTTTTTCTTTTATGTCTTTTCTGTTTGTATCACAAGTACTAAAGAATGATAAAAATCAATTCACTAAACACTAGATATTCTAATAGTAAATCCTAACCAATAGGGTTGCAAGTAATAGTTTAGGTTAGAATAGAAGGAATGTTGTAGCAGTGTCTGTTGTCAATAAGTGGCGAGGAAAGGGTACATCAAGGATCTCCTGATTACAACATGATTGTAATTCCAAGGAATGAATATGATTGGGATTTTAAAAAATCACAAGTCTAGAATGTCGTCTCAATATAGTGGAAAGGAAAAATAGTAAGTTAAAGATGTTGTAACAGTGGAGTGAAGAAAATCTTACTATAGAGAGTCAAGGTTGGGATATGGAATCTCTTTAGGAGAATGTTTAAAATTCTTGACAGTACTAATATACATCTGGGTCTAAAATAATAATGTACATTTGAAAATAAATAATCCTGTGGAGAAAAATAGCATAACCTACAATACTAGTTTTGGGTATGAATTATGTGCTGTTAAGAGATGTCATAGTAGGAACAGTATGATTGATCAAGGTGGCAGATATCAAGGAGTTTAGCATAATATAGATCAAAGAAATATTAGTATGAGGTAAGAAAAAAAAACTACTGGTGTAAAGTGTCTGCATGAAAATGCTGGTGAATGGAGCGTGGAATATGATCAGTTACAAAAGTGGAGATGAATGTTACAACAGAATAGTGTGACACATGTGTTATAGGTAAAGTTGTGTAGCATTCTAAATATTAAGAAAATGTATGTAACTAAATAAGGGTGTCTGTAAACTCGTAACACCGTGTGTTATCAATTGTTTTAACATTTTTATTTCACAATTATGCTATCTAAAGAAAATCCTCCGTGTGCTGGTCTTGATTTCTTTCTGGGCATCAGTATTCTAAGGCTGGAAAAAATAACTTTCTCAGTGAGGCTTTGACATCTTAGTCTGTAAGCAAGTCATTTGAACTGTCAAAAACTGAAAATAGAGTACATGGGGAGAGTTAGTACATTGTTAAAAAGGTTTGTTCACATATGCGTTGACCGTGTTCGGATTTGCGAACATATAAAACACCTGGGCGTGTTTTTCAGAACAGCTTCGCTAGTTCCTTCACCATCTCTAACCTTGCAATGTCCCGACTGCTTAGGCGAGCATCATACTGAGTAGCAGTGGTGACGGGTGTGATAGGCGACGACACTGCATTTGCTGATTGTTGGGACACTGAGGACATTGACGAATGCGGTGATGGCTTAACATCATTTGATTGCGGTGATGGTTTTACTGTGGTTAGGGTTTGTATGGCTGGAACATCTGTTGGTTTTGAGGCAGGTATATGTTTCGCCTTGATTTTTCTTCTGACCTGGTTGTGCTGAACGTTAGCACTGGTTACAATGGGCACAGTAATTTGCACACTGTTGTTTTTGACTAGTTGAGATGAGGCTAACACTTCTCGGCTTGGTTTTGGAACATGATTGCGTTTCTTCAGAATCTTTCGTCTGATATAGTTGTGCTGTATACGCGGAATTTTGTTGCTAGGGATTGAGTCATCAGATTCTGTTTTATAGGCGCGTTTGACGCTGGAGCTGACTGGTACAAATAATGTACTATCCGCATCACTGGTTTCAATGGAACTAGCTGTATCAATGTCTGTTTCTTGTTGGTATAATTCTACCATTTTTCTGTCATTATGTTCGTTGGGGTCTGACAAAGCTGTGCTGGGGTTGACACTGTCTTCTCTCATGTCTTGTTCTGTTTCGTCTCCATAAAGATCGCTGGTATATGGTTCAACAATCTGCTTGGGTATAGTTTCTTCAGGATCTGATTGTTTTGAACGAGCAATCTTGTTCTTGTGGTATAGCAGTGTTTGGTTTTCACTAGTGTTAAAACTAGAACTGCCTGAACTGGGGGTGTGATAGGTATCAGCTGACGATTTATCACTGCGGGAGTAAGTTTGAGTGTGGATATAAGGTGTTTTCGTGTTGTCATCGTGTGACGTCTGTGGCATGATTTCTTCATTTCTAATGCGCAGGTCTCTGTCTTGTAGTCTATTACGTAATTCAAGTGGTGGGATATCTTCTTCGCTTTCGGACGAGTCTCGTTGTTGTCTTGCTCGATGTATTTCATCTGTGGGTGGTCTGGGTATGTGGTCGTCTTGGTAAAATTCAGAGTCTGTCGTCTCTGACTCTGATATGTCAGACGAATCTGTGCTGGATGGATTATAATTTAGGGTGGCTTTTCTGACTGGTCTTGTATTTGTCGTCAGAGGCGGAATGGGCCGGTGATTATCAATTTTTATTTGTTTTACGTGAGCTTTTGTTTGGTGTTGTTTCTCTTCATTCCAAATAATGAAGTTTACAGGCGTAGTTTGTTTCATGATTTTGTAGCCATCTAACCATCGGTCATCGAATTTTGAACTGCGTACATGTTTCTTGTAGTATACTCTGTCTCCTATTTTGTACGTTGGTAGCTTGGCTGATTTATCATGTTGTTTCTGTTTCTTGTGAAATGCCTTCTGCGTATTTCGTTGTGCAATCTGGTGAGCTTTATACTTTTCTTGAAGGATTATTTCGATGGGGTCTTCTCCCATGTATTTTCTTTGTGGGCGAAGTAGGTTGTCTAACGGAAAGTTTGGTTCTCTTCCGTATAGCATGAGAAAGGGTGACATTCCTGTGGTATCGTTCACGTTTACTCGGATGGCTTCAAGAGCTTGGTTAATGTATAGGTCCCAGTATTGGTGGTTCCCCTTGATATATTTGCTAATAATATCATGTAGGGTGGCGTGCATGCGTTCATTTCTGCCATTTGCATTTGGGCAATAATAAGTGGTTGTAGTATGCTCAATATTCAGCTGGTGTAAGGTGGCTTTAAATGGGTTACCTATAAACTGTTTACCGTTGTCTGAAATGATTCGTTTTGGACAGCCATGCCTGGGAATGAATTCTTGTAAAAAAATTTGCGTGATGGACTGCGATGTGGCATCACTGAGTGGGTAACTTTCTGGCCAAACAGAGTATTGGTCAACTATGTGCAGGAGGTATTTGTTGCCTGATTGGGTGAGTGGGTAAGGACCTGATAAGTCAATGCTCACTGTTTGCATGGGGTAATGGGAAGGTTGCATTTCTTGAAGGGGAATTAAATGTGGCTTCATGTTTCTCAATTTACATGTTCTACAGGTGGCTACATATTCTGTAATGTCCTTGTAGAAAGTTTGCCAATAATACCTTTTCTTTATGACATCAATTGTTTTGTCTCTTCCCATGTGCCCGTTGTTATCATGAAACTGTAGCAATACTTCTGGGACTAGATGTGCTGGAATGACTTTTCTTAGTGTCCCTTCTTGTTTCTGATCAATATAGTATAGAATTCCATCCGTTGGGTGTACTGTAAAATCTTTACTTTTTGTTGGGTTTTCTTTCACGTATGTGAGCAGCTTGACAATTTCTGCATCTTTCGCTTGTTCTACTCTCATGTCAAACATCTCTTGGCTTTCTTCTTCTACTTGAGTGGCGGAATCTGAGGTACTTCTTCGACTTGATGAAGTAATTTCATTAATTTCTTTAGCATTATCGTCAATCTCTGAGGATGTGCCATCATTTTTGACTCTATTTGTTTTCACTTCAGTTTCATCATCATATTTAATCCTGGATAAGAGGTCTGCACAGGTGTTCATTTCGCCTGGGATATGTTCGATAGTGGTGTCGTAGGACTGTAAATTCATTGCCCATGTCTGTAACTTCTTTGGCTGTTCTTGTGTTTTGGTGAGCCAGTTAACCAAAGGTTGATGATCAGTTCTTATAATGAGTTTAGTTCCTCTGACGTAAAAGTCAAACTTTTGTACTGCATAGTGAATAGCATATGCTTCTTTCTCAGTGGTGGTCCACCGTTTTTGTGACTTTGACAATGCGTGGGATAGGAATGCAATGGGTTTCTCATTTGGAATGTTTGGTAGGATGGGTGTTTCATCTTCTAGTACAGGTTGGACCAAACAAGCACCAATTGCGTTATCTGAGGCATCGGCGTATAGTATCATGGGCTGAGAAATATCTGGATGTCCAAGCAGTGGGATGGTGGTTAGGGCATTTTTTAGATACTCAAAGGATCTCTGGCAGTCTTCTGTCCATTTGAAGCGTGCATACTTGCGGGTAAGGGCTATCAAAGGCTCTGCTGCTCTGGAGAAATTGATGATGTGGCGCCTATAGTACCCTATTGTACCAATAAATGAGCGTGTTTGTCTCACCGTCTTGGGGCTAGGCATTTCTCTTATGGCTTTGACTTTATCTTCATCAGGTCTGACGCCATGTCTATTGATGACAAAGCCTAAATATTTTGTTTCTGTCTTTAGAAACTCACACTTCGACAGTTTTAACTTTATTTGGTGATGCCTGAGTCTATCAAACACTGTTTCAACCTTGCGGAGGTGGTCTTCCATCGTGCCTGCGGTATGTATCAGGATATCGTCTATGTATGCCAGGGCAAATGGATGTAGACCCTTTAACACTTCATCCATGAGTGACATATATGTTGCTGGAGATCCTTTTAGACCAAATGGCATAACATTCCAAAAAAAGCTTCCCATATGTGAACAGAATGTGGATTTCTGTTTTGCCTCAGGTGTCATGGGGATGCACCAAAAGCCTGACCTTGCATCAAGTGTGGTAAAGTATGTAGACTTTCCTAACGTCGCAAGTAGATCGTCTATCCTGGGGAGGGGGTAGGAAATGACTTTTGTGATTTTGTTAAGGGCACGGTAGTCGCAGCAAAAGCGACTGGAGCCGTCTTTCTTTGTTACGATCACTATGGGTGAGGACCATTGGGAACGGGATCTTTCGATGATTCCTGCCTGTAGCATTTCATTTATAGACCTTTCCACGAGTTCTCTGTTTTTCAAGGGCGTATGATAGGGTTTCATATGTATTGGCTCCTCTGTGGTTGTTTGAATGTCCATTTTGACAGTGTTAGTTCTGCCTAATTCCATGTCATTGAGTGCGAATACATCCTGGTGCTTTTCTACAAACGTTTTCAAACGTTGCTTATTATCTTCTGTGGCATTCAGGGTTGCAAGTAACTGAGCTATTCTCTCTCTGTATTTATGATCTGCTATGATATCTCTGGTCTGTCTTGATGCCTCCGTTTCATTCCCATAATTTTGGGACATTTTTCTTGCATCTTGTGAAAATCTCTGCTCCTGGTATGTGGCTTTCTTTTGCGTAGTTCTTTGCCGTTCATTGGGCTGTGCTTGGTACTGTCTCCTCTGCCATGTACTGTGTGCATTTCCATTTGTCACTGCATTTACTGTATATTCATTTCTTATTATATTTCTGGGGTAGTCGTTGTTGTGCCATTTTTTCTGATTATTTCTGCCGTAACTGCGCTTATCCGCGTACGTTACTGTATTTCTTCTGTTTGTGCTATAGGGCTGTCTTCTTTCCCTGGGCGAAAATTTTTCATTCTTTCTGTTTCCAACTTTGCTGCTATAGTATCCTCCTGTGGTATAGTCATATAAGAATTCTTCCTTTTCTTCGGAAATTTCAATTGGTTTTGGGACTTTATCATATCCACCTGTTTTTGAGTTATATTGATACTCCATGGGGCATGTATCACTGTCTTGTCGCTTTGGATATCCTCCTGGCAAGACAATTTCTGTTTCTCTGTTACTCTGTGATATACAGCACTTCATCTTTTCTCTTGGTGTGCTGGGGCGCAAGAATGAGTAATTATAGTCATTTTCATACTGTGGCCTTTCTCTTCTTATGTATGGACTGGTTCGTTTCTGCCATCTGGGTAGGGTATGCTGTGGTGTAACATAACTGTGACTGATGTTACTGCCTTTTTCTGCATAAGCCTTATAACTGTTTACTTTCCGTGTACTATGGTTATTTGTACTGCGATTTCGTGCATTATGTCCAGTGGGAGTGGTTGAGACAATTTGTGGATGGTCTCTATTGGTTTTGGTTTGTCTTATTGTTGACGTATCCACTTGCGCTACAACTGTGCCTCTTTTTATAGTGGTAGTTTTTCCTGACATATTCAATATCATGATGGGGAAATCTCTGGACTTCGAGACTTCAGCGATTCCCTCTGTAATTTGCAACAATGGGTCATCAATAATGCTTTCTTCTGCTAGGGGCTGTACTTGAATTGATTGCCCTGGTGTTATGTACTCAGAATTTTTTACTCTGCCTTTTGCTATGACCAGGGAGTTTGGAGCCACCGTTATGGGAGCTGTAATCCTTACTAAAGACGCTATGTGGATATCGTCCTGGAGATCTATGTACGTATTGTTGACTTTGATTTTGTGGAGGTCATAGTATATTCGAACTTTGTGTTTGTTAAAAAAATCTCTCCCTAGGATAAGATTTCTAGACATTCCTTTAGTAATGACAAATGGGTGTTCAAAATTTGTTTCGCCTAAGGAAAATTTTAGCCATGCTGTCCCAACTGAATTTAGTCTTTGTCCCGTGACTGAAGCTAGGTGTGTTTTGGACGGTTGAAATCGTACTAAGTGTTGGATCCTCTTGAACAGCTGGAACCTAATAAGGCTGATGGATGCTCCTGTATCTACCAGTGCCCTATATTGTTGGCCCTGTATAGACATGATGCAGGAACTGGGGTCCGGATGTATTTTAGTTCCATCATGCAACATTTCTTCATATTGTATTTTACTGGATGGGCCCACTTGACAATTTCTGTTCTGTGTTGTTTCTTTTGTTTTGGACCAGTTTCTGTGATTGTTGCCCTCACTAACGGTCCTGTTTAGTGAGTGGCGCGGCCGTTTCCCTGACGCATGAGGGGTTGAGGTGCGCCTCTGGTATACTGATTTCTGGTGTAATCACGTGGGGGTGGTGCGGGTTGTTGTGGTTGGTAACCTCCTCTTCTGAATGGTGCATGATTGTAATTTGCTCTACAGGACTTGTAACCATGTCCGAGCCTACCGCATGTAAAGCATCCGTTTGTATTGACATTATTGACGTCGTTTTGCCTCTGTGTGGGGGGTCTATAATTGCGGGGCCTATCATCTCGTTGTCGTGGGCGAGTCCATTGCCTCCTGGTATGGTCAACTTCCATAGGCTCATGCTCATCATAGTCCCTATATTCTGGTCGGGGTTCCCTACCTGCTCTTTGTTGGAACCTTCGGTGAAGATTTTCCTCCTGTATTGCTGCTTGGATTGTTTCAGCAATAGTCTTGGTGTCTTTTCTAATAAGATGCCTTCTGATATTTTCCGCTCTAAGGCCATCGGCAAATATCCCCACTAACTGTATTTCTACATCAGGTGTGGTAGGGATTTCTCCGCAAAATGCCTCTTCTGCCATATTGAGGAATCGATCTCCAAAAAGTTGTACCGATTCATCTCTTTCCTGTTTCATGCTTCTAAGGACTGACCAAGCATGCATTTTGTCTATGATTTCCCCATATCTCTGGGTGAGCTCTTTTTTTAGGGACTCGTAGGTTTCTGTGGGGTACTGCTGGGACCTCCTTCTTAAAAAATCAGTCACGTACGAATCAGAACCTAACAGAGCGATTTTCTTTTTCTCTTCATCCGTTGTTGCCTCTGCTAGTGCCGCAAATTTTTCCATGTCGGACAACCATCTTCTGAATTTTTTCTTGTTTCCATCGAACGGCTGAACAATGGATCTAACCTGTGTGAATTTCGCGTAGTTGTCATTTTTCTGTAGGGTTTCAGTAATTTGCCGTAGCGCTATTATTGTTGGTCCTTCCATATTTTGTCTGTCCTGGGGCTGCAGTGGTTGTGTATTTACGGGTTGGTTCTGTGGTTGTTGTTGTTGTTGTTCCACACCCAGCTGTTGAAAATTTTGTAGTAAATCGTCCATGGTCTATGATCGCTAGTTATTCGCTTTATCAAAGAGAAGTGGTCACGGGCACCATATTACTTTCATGTAGCCGGGGCAGGTGTTCCTTAGGACTGGAACGGCACCATATTACATCATGTGGCAGTGCCGGTATATGCAGTATTTTCAGTTTACTTTACAGAGAGCAGATGTTTAACTGGCCTAATCACCAGAGATTTAGATTTCTCTCTTAAATTTGTGTTACCAGGTTCGATTTTCTTCTCTTAGGTGTTGATGTAGCGAATTTAATTGAAATGGATAGATTTCTTATCTAGATCTCAAAACTGTAGTAATTCACCTTTTCAACAGCGTTCGATTTCATGCAAAACTTTTAATATCTTTCAGCATGAAACTTAAAATTTCAACAAAGTCTGGAATTCAGAACGTTTTTACAATAATAAGTATAATAAAATTCTATCATCTCATCAGATGCTTTCATCGATGCAAAAATCCCTTTTTGCATCCTTGTCTCGTAGGCCTACTCAATTGTCAAATATGGCGAACCTTCTCATTCCACTGTTTTCCTTCTTTTAAGTTACAGTCTTATTTTAGGTTCGACGACATTTACCCATCTCCTCAGATTTGTCCTTGATTTCTTTATAATCATAAGCATTCCTTGAGTTAAATGCTTTCCAACACAAGAATATTTTCTACTCTACATGGTTTGAGGTGTAAGACTATGTTTTTGCAAATTGACTCAAATCCTCGAACCTAGTTCTGCTGCGACTAGGGTTGGGAGCTCTATTCAAAATACATATTTAACGATTGTCACTACTTACGCCAGTAAGAAAATTATAACCACTCAATGTCCTGAAATACACATTTTATAAGAAATGTTGAAGTTTGATTTTCTCAAACTAAGAAATATGTAGAGCTGGACCAGATACGACCTCTTGAGTTGCGCTCTTTCATTCTACTGCCCAAATGGCGTCGTTGTTCCACTTTCCCCGGGGTAAATCTGAGCTATCCGATTGGTCAGGGGAAATCACCCAATTATTAGAAATGGCGTGTAGAAGCGACTCTACCCTAAATATGTGACACTATTTATTATTTTCTGTTTCTCATAAAATATAAAATTATGGGGTGGTCTGTGCTTCCTCTGTCTTGTAAGAATATAGTCTGTTTCCAAAGGAACAACTATGTACACGGCCACAGTCGTGCAGATGTCCTTATTGAAGATAGGCCAATTATTAATGAATGCAATGATGGAGCACTCTAAAACTAAAGCTATGAACTTTTCTAACGAGACCTTTGATATCATCTTGAACGGGGAAAAACTACAGAAAGTTGAAAGTTTCAATTATTTAGGCAGTAAAATGACTCAGGATGGTGACACAACAAGAGAAATCCATACTAGAATTGCTTTGGCAGCTAGCGCCTTCAATAGATTATCTAACATTTGGAAATTACGATCATTGAATATACATACC
Source organism: Oreohelix idahoensis (assembly GCA_024509875.1). Classification (NCBI taxonomy): domain Eukaryota; kingdom Metazoa; phylum Mollusca; class Gastropoda; order Stylommatophora; family Oreohelicidae; genus Oreohelix; species Oreohelix idahoensis. Next base: position 5,835 of record JAMPIV010005597.1, on the reverse strand, counting down.
AAGCTTCGTCTGTTTAATTCAAATGTTATCTCAGTGTTAACATACGGCTGTGAGAGTTGGAAAATAACAAAATCATTGGAGAACAAGCTGAATACATTCGAGAACAAATGTCTTAGAAAACTCATGAACATCAGTTGGAAAGAATTCAAGACTAATCGACAAATAAGAGAAGACTCTAGGCAGAAATATGTCTCCGACTATATAAGGAAAAGACGATGGTCATATATCGGTCATGTCCTACGAATGCAAAACAACAGAATACCACTACAGGCGCTCACTTTGGTTCCTGAGGGTAAGAGGAAAAAAGGAAGACCAAAAGAAACACTCAGAAGAACAATAATAAGAGAAGGAAGAACGTTGGGCCTAAATAATGTGCAAGAGCTAAGAGGAGTGGCGTCACAACGAACAACCTGGAGAGCACTGGTTTCTGCCTTATGCGCCGTGTTTGGTGCTTAAAGAATTTATTATTAATGATGGAGCAACTTATTTGATGCATATTTCCCCTTGGATTGGGAATAGAAGGGAGTAATTTATAATTATTAATTAATCGTTCGCCACACTTCTAGGTATCACTATCGGATGATCCATTCGTCGGCATCGCGTATATACAGCCTAGTTTTGTTGACGATACAGATAGTAAGTAATCTAAAGGACTGCACTGAACTGTAATGGAATACACACATTGAATGTATTGTATTTATGCCATGAATTCGATGAACTCTGTATACATAATAAATTGTATGATTTTTGTGGATTCTACCAAAACGGAGTTGTAAGCTTCATCCAGTTATATTGAAGTCATTCACCACCATTCGCGAACCAACAACAGCACGATAGCCAAGCAATCAAGAACAAATGATAATTATGAGGCACAGAATAAGTAATAAGAATCCTCATCACAAGGAAGAACCCTTTCCACTAAAACTGACTTTAACAATTGATGGCCAATATAACAGCCCTTCATTCATTCATTCATAACCCTCCACTCCCAAAGGAGCATAGGCCTTCAACAAACACATGCCAAGTCCTCCTGTCACGTGCCATCATCTCAAGTTCTTTCCATGTTCTCCTCATCATTTTCACCTCTGTTTCCAACTCTCTTCTCCATGTACTTCTTGGTCTTCCTCTGCCTCTCTTGCCCTGGGGGTTCCAGAACAAGGACTGCCTTGTAATGCTATCAACAGGTTTCCTCAGTGTGTGTCCTATCCATCGCCATCGTCTTCTTCTCATTTCTTGTTCCACTGGCACTTGTCTAGTTCTTGTCATCAGTTCCACGTTGGTAACCTTGTCATACCATTTTAATCCCTCTATTCTACGCAAGCACCCATTTATGAAAGTCTGTAGCTTTTTGGTTGTTGTCTTTGTTGTTCTCCATGTCTCTGAGCCATACAATAGGACTGACTTCACATTTGAGTTGAAGATTCTTATTTTCGTGTTGGATCCTATTTCTCTTGATCTCCATATATTTCCCAATGCAATGAAAGCTCCTCTTGCCTTTTGTATTCTTATTTTGATATCGCTGTCTGTCCCTCCAACTTTGTCTATATTACTGCCAAGATATGTGTATGATTCTACATCTTGTATTGGTGTTTCTTCAAGTTCAACCCTGTTATCATTACCTGCATTTATTCGCATTATTTTTGTCTTTTCCCTGTGTATTTTCAGACCCAATTGCTGTGACCTCTCATCGAGTGTTTTCAATTTGTCCTGCATCTGATTACGGCTATGGGACAGAAGAGCCAAGTCATCAGCAAAATCCAGATCATCCAACTGCTTAGTCAGAGTCCACTGGATTCCATTTCTGTTGTGTGTTGCCGATGATCTCATAACCCAATCTATTGCCAGCAAGAAAAGAAATGGAGACAAGAGGCATCCCTGTCGCACTCCTGTTCTTATCCCAAACGGTTCTGTAAGCTGTCCTTCGTGAAGAACTCTGCATGTCATGTCTTCATATGTTTTCTTTATTAAATTAATGATCTTCAGGGGAACTCCATAATGCCTCATCAATTTCCAAAGTGATTCTCTGTCTACACTGTCAAATGCCTTTTCGTAGTCCACAAATCCGATGTATAGTGGTGAATTCCATTCCAGACTTTGTTCAACTATTATTCTCAAAGTGGCTATCTGGTCTGTACATGATCTGTTTTGTCGAAAACCTGCTTGTTCATCTCTCAGTTTCTTGTCTATGGACTCTTTTAATCTCTCAAGGATAATCCTGTTTAATACTTTTCCTGGCACTGATAGTAACATTATTCCTCTATAATTTGTGCACTCTTGTAAATTTCCCTTCTTAGGCAACTTAACCAGATATCCTTCCTTCCATTCTGCTGGTATCTCTTCCTTTTCCCAGACTTTACCAAGTAATTTATATAACATCTCTGTAGCCGTGTCGATATCTGCTTTGATGGCCTCTGCTGGAATGCCATCAGGTCCAGACGCTTTTCCATCTCTTAGAAGCTTTATGGCTTTCTTTATTTCTTCCTTCGTTGGTCTTTCACCGTTAATTTGTAGCTCTTCTTCTGCTGGCTGGATGTCCGGCGGGTTTTGTGGAGCTGGTCTATTGAGAAGGTCCCCAAAATATTCTGTCCACCTCTTCATTTGCTCTTGTATATTGCTGAGCAGTTTCCCATTCTTGTCTTTTATGAGGCAACTTGTTTGCTTGTATTTCCCTGTTAGCTTCTTTGTGCTGCTATACAGTTCTCTCATATTTCCTTTGGCTGCAGCATCTTCTGCCTCTCTTGCCAACTCCTCAATATACTTCCTCTTGTCTCTTTTGATACTTCTTTTTACTTCTTTGTTTGCTTCTGTGTACACTTCTTGAGCCTTGGCTTTGGAACTTCTGGTTTTGCTTGTGTTTAACTCTGCTTTCTTGTTTTTTCTGTCTTTTATCTTATTGATGGTTTCTGTTGTTATCCATGCTTTTTGTTGTCTTTCCATTTTCCCCAGTATTTCTTCACATGTCTCCTTCCATACAGTTTTGACCTGCTGCCAATAGTCTTCTGTATTCTCTACATCTTCCAGCTGTTGGAGCACTTGGAATTTGTTGGATACTGTGACCGCAAATTTGTCTCTTGTTTCTTGATTTCTTAGCTGTCCTACATTATACTGTTGTCTATAATTTTGCATTGTTGCATATCTCTTGAGTTTCATTTTTACTTTGGCTATCAGAAGATGGTGATCTGATGCCACATCTGCTCCTCTATATACCTTTACATCCTGCAATGATGATCTAAACTTCTTGTTTATGCATATATGATCAATCTGATTTTCTGTTCTATGGTCTGGTGATATCCATGTTGCCTTGTGTATTCTCTTATGTGGAAACATGCTTCCTCCTATAGCCAGTTGATTTGAAGCACAGAAGTTTGCGAATAGTTCTCCATTTTCATTCATTACTCCTAGCCCATGTTTTCCCATGACTTCTTCAAATCCGGTGTTGACTGTACCTATCTTTGCATTCATGTCACCCATCAAAATTGTGATGTCTCTTCTTTTTACTTTATCCATAATTTCCTGTAGTTTAGTATAAAATGCTTCTTTCACAGACTCTTCTTTGTCATTAGTTGGTGCATAACATTGGATGACATTTAAATGAATTTTCTTTTTAGCTGTTTTGAAAGTAGCTGTTATTATTCTGGGTCCAACAGCTTCCCATTCAATGAGTGCTTTCTGTGCTTCTTTAGATAACATAAGAGCTACCCCTTCACTGTGGTGTGAACTTTCGTCTTCATGTCCTGAGGACAGCACCAATTCACCTGTGATGAGTTTCTTCCTTTCTACCCCATTCCACTTTGTTTCACACATTCCCAAAACCTCGATTTTGTATTCCCTCATTTCTGCTGCTACTTGCGCCACTTTCCCTTGTTCGTTTAATGTCCGAACATTCCAGGTGCCAAATCTGGAAGTTCTCCTAGAAGAAAGAAGGTTAGTCAGCAACACAGACTCCTTTTGGCTTTCTCTGTGTTGCATCATACGCCTCCCCACGAGAGGACCTTCCCCTGTCTTGGATGGCTGTGTTTTATTTTCTTTATTTGACTTGTCCATATTTGTTAAGTTTTTTGTGGTTTAAATTTTTTACAGGATGGGGTAACCGGCCCCATGCCCAACCCTCCTTAGTCGCTTTCTACGACACATATATCTTTGTCTTCTTCTTCATTCACTCTCATATAACCACATCTGTCTTTGGCTTCTTCATTCACTCTATTATAACCACATCTATCTTTGTCTTCTTCATTCACTCTCATATAACCACATCTGTCTTTGTCTTCTTCATTCACTCTCATATAATCACATCTATCTCTGTCTTCTTCTTCATTCACTCTCATATAACCACATATATCTTTGTCTTTTTCATTCACTCTCATATAACCACATATATCTTTGTCTTTTTCATTCACTCTCATATAACCACATATATCTTTGTCTTTTTCATTCACTCTCATATAACCACATCTATCTTTGTCTTCTTCATTCACTCTCATATAACCACATATATCTTTGTCTTTTTCATTCACTCTCATATAACTACATCTATCTTTGTCTTCGTCATTCACTCTCATATAACCACATCTGTCCTTGTCTTCTTCATTCACTCTCAGATAACCACATATATCTTTGTCTTCTTTTTCATTCACTCTCATATAACCACATCTATCTTTGTCTTCTTCATTCACTCACTCTCATATAACCACATCTATCTTTGTCTTCTTCTTCATTCACTCTCATATAATCACATCTTTGTCTTCTTCATTCACTCTCATATAATCACATCTTTGTCTTCTTCATTCACTCTCATATAATCACATCTTTGTCTTCTTCATCATTCACTCTTATATAACCACATCTATCTTTGTCTTCTTCATTCACTCTCATATAATCACATCTTTGTCTTCTTCATTCACTCTCATATAATCACATCTTTGTCTTCTTCATTCACTCTCATATAATCACATCTTTGTCTTCTTCATTCACTCTCATATAATCACATCTTTGTCTTCTTCTTCATTCACTCTCATATAACCACATCTATCTTTGTCTTCTTCTTCATTCACTCTCATATAATCACATCTTTGTCTTCTTCATTCACTCTCATATAATCACATCTTTGTCTTTTTCATTCACTCTCATATAACCACATATATCATTGTCTTTTTCATTCACTCTCATATAACCACATCTATCTTTGTCTTCTTTATTCACTCTCATATTACCACATCTGTCCTTGTCTTCTTCATTCACTCTCATATAACCACATCTATCTTTGTCTTCTTCATTCACTCTCATATAACCACATCTATCTTTGTCTTCTTCATTCACTCTCATATAACCACATCTATCTTTGTCTTCTTCTTCATTCACTCTCATATAATCACATCTTTGTCTTCTTCATTCACTCTCATATAATCACATCTTTGTCTTCTTCATTCACTCTCATATAATCACATCTTTGTCTTCTTCATTCACTCTCATATAATCACATCTTTGTCTTCTTCATTCACTCTCATATAACCACATCTATCTTTGTCTTCTTCATTCACTCTCATATAATCACATCTTTGTCTTCTTCATTCACTCTCATATAATCACATCTTTGTCTTCTTCATTCACTCTCATATAACCACATCTATCTTTGTCTTCTTCATTCACTCTCATATAACCACATCTATCTTTGTCTTCTTCATTCACTCTCATATAACCACATCTATCTTTGTCTTCTTCATTCACTCTCATATAATCACATCTTTGTCTTCTTCATTCACTCTCATATAACCACATCTATCTTTGTCTTCTTCATTCACTCTCATATAACCACATCTATCTTTGTCTTCTTCTTCA